>PITA01002846.1:75618-151569 GCA_004023965.1 Spilogale gracilis | reverse complement strand
CAGGGACGCCTGGGTGGCTCAGTTGGTTGAGCGACTGCCTTCGGCTCAGGTCATGATCCCGGAGACCCGGGATCGAGTCCCACATCGGGCTCCCTGCTCGGCGGGAAGCCTGCTTCTCCCTCTCTCACTCCCCCTGCTTGTGTTCCCTCTCTCGCTGTGTTTCTCGCTGTCAAATAAGTAAAATCTTAAAAAAAAAAAAAAAAGGTCTAAGAGCAGGCACCTGGGTGGCTCAGTCAGTTGAGTATCAGCCTTCAGCTCAGGTCATGATCCTAGAGTCCCAGATCGAGACCTGCATCAGGCTCCCTGCTCAGCGGGAAGCCTGCTTCTTCCTCTCTCACACCCCCTGCTTGTGTTCCCTCTCTAGCTGTGTTTGTCAAATAAATAAAATCTTTAAAAAAAAAAGATTAAAAAAAAAGATTTTATTTGGCTGAGCAGAAAGCCCAGCAGGCCTCGATCCCAGGACCCTGAGATCATGACCCAAGTCAAAGGCAGAGGCTTTAACCCATTGAGCCACCCAGGCGCCCTGGTCAAATGCTATTCTTGATGTTTCTATGAAGGTAATTTTTGGACAGGATTAACATTCAGATCAGTGGACTCTAACTGAAGCTGATTGCCCTTATAATTCATCAAGCCATATACAAGCAAGTGAAGGCCTTAAGAAAAATACTGACTTCTCCTGAGTTTAATTCCACCAGCTGATCTCGGACTCAAACTGCAACTCCTTCCTGAGTCTTCAACTTGCCAGAGTCTCTACCTTACAGATTTTGAACTTGCCAGCATCCACCACTGTGAACCAATTCCTTAAAATTCATCAATCAAGGGGCACCTGGGTGGCTCAGTTGTTAAGCATCTGCCTTCGGCTCAGGTAATGAGTCCCAAGATCAAGCCCCACATTGGGCTTCCTGTTCCTCAAGAAGCCTGCTTCTCCCTCTCTCCCTTCCCCTGCTTGTGTTCCCTCAGTAGCTGTTTCTGTCAAATAAATAAATAAAATCTTTAAAAAGTGTTTTATCTTTATTCAGTGTTTTAGTCCTCCACAACATCTTCAAGAGAGCCATTTTAAGTTCCCATTATACAGATAAGGAAACAGGCTCACAGCTTAGGTCTGTTGTCCACGTCACCATAGTTGGCAAATGACCTAAATTCAAACAAATATATGAGGCCTCTGGGTGGCTCAGTCAGTTAAGTGTCCTAACTCTTGATATCATCCCAGGTCTTGATCTCAGTCAGGGTCATGAGGTCAAGCCCTGCACTGGACTGCACGCAGGCCATGGAGACAACTTTAAAATTAAATAAAACAAAATTCAAGCAAAGGTATATGTGATTCTTCAAACTTAAAAGGCAACTTATAAAGAATAACCAAAATCAATAAATAAAGGTACAAATAAAATACAAAGATATTTACTAAATCCCAGAACATAGAGGCAAATTTAAGACAAATTAATACAAAGTTGTATTTCTGGGTGCTTGGGTGGCTCAGTGGGTTAAGCCCCTGCCTTTGGCTCAGGTCATGATCTCGGGGTCTTGGAATGGAGACCGGCATAGGGCTCTCTGCTCAGCAGGGAGCCTGCTTCCTCCTCTCTCTCTACCTGCCTCTCTGCCTATTTGTGATGTCAGATAAATAAATCTTAAAAAAAAAAAAAAAAAGTTTCCTGGGGTGCCTGGGTGGCTCAGTTGGTTAAGCGACTGCCTTCAGCTCAGGTCATGAGCCCAGGGTCCAGGGATCGAGCCCCACATAGGGCTCCCTGCTTAGCGGGAAGCTTCTTATCCCTCTCTCACTCCCCCTGCTTGTGTTCCCTCTCTGGCTGTGTTTCTCCCTAATAAAGAAATAAAATCTTTTTTTAAAAAAGCGTTTCCTATTTAAAAAAAAGTTGTATTTCCACAGTGGAAAGTAAAGTCTGGATCTCATTACTATAAGGGGCAGTACCAATGGAATATAAAACAGTAAGAAGAATAATTTAAATTTACCTTACTGCTACATATCTAATCTTTTAATGTTGATGTTACTAGAGACATGCATTCACTTCCATTAAAATACACTTGATGGGGGCGCCTGGGTGGCTCGGTTGGGTGACTGCCTTCAGCTCAGGTCATGATCCTGGAGACATGGGATTGAGCCCCACATCAGGCTCCCTGCTCGGTGGGAAGCCTGCTTCTCCCTCTCTCACTCCCTCTGCTTGTGTTCCCTCTCTGGCTGTGTTTCTATCAAATAAATAAAATCTTAAAATATATATATATACTTGATGGCATGATCTCCATCAGTAAACCTCTCACTGCTGTTCTTATTGTATTTTTTTAAAATAATTTATTTATTTGGGGTGCCTAGGTGGCTCAGTCAGCTAAGTGGCTGCCTTTGGCTCAGGTCATGATCCCAGGGTCTTGGGATTGAGCCCCCCACACTGGGCTCTGCTCCCCAGGGAGTATGCTTCTCCCTCATGCTCTGCCTGCCGCTCTGCCTATTTGTGCTCTCTGTCAAATAAATAAATAAAATATTGGACGCCTGGGTGGCTCAGTGGGTTAAAGCCCCTGCCTTCCGCTCAGGTCATGATCTCAGGGTCCTGGGATCCAGGCCGGCACACGGCTCTCTGCTCAGCAGGGATCCTGCTTCCTCCTCTCTCTGCCTACTTGTGATCTTTCTCTCTCTCTGTTAATATATAAATAAAATCTTTTTAAAAAAATAAATAAAATAAAATCTTAACTTCAAAAAAATATTTTGTCAGAAAGAGAGACAGAGGCAGGCAGCGGGAGATCCAGGCTCCCTGCTGAGCAAGGATACGGGGCTCCACTCCAGGACCCTGGGATCATGATCTGATCCACAGGCAAACTTAACCCACTGAGCCACCCAGGCATACCTCATTATTCTACTTTTCATCATGAAATTCTCATCAGTTTTCACGCCGTTAAAAAAATAATCTGTGATCACATATCGTGCATGAACCTTTCAACTTTATTTAACATTTCAAAAAACTACGCAAACTCATCTTCGTGTAATGCACAGGTCTAGAAAAGTGCAAAACAGGTAGCATACACAAACGGTTATGAAACTGAACACCACAATGGTTGCGTCATCATCCCAAATAAGCAGTAATTCATTTAAAGCTCGTCGGATGTTAACAACCGCTCTCCATCTTCTTGCATCTACTGTCTTCTGAACTCGCGAAGATTGCTCAGCACGTAACCACACGGCACTAAGAAGGTCGCAAACAGCACCACGAGCCCAACGACGCTGTCCTGGGAGGGAAGATGGAGAGCGATGTCAGTGCGCGCGGCTCGGCTCTCTGCACCACCTATTTGCGGCCTCAAGAGATCCGTGTCAACCTTCTGAGGAAGTCTGCCCATCGTCCTCGTAACGCGGCCTGGCGGAGCCTGAGAAGCAGGATTTTCTTTCCCAGATGACCCAACCTCGATTTTGGAAGACAACACCTCTTTCTTCTAACGGTCCCCCAGTTCCGACCTATGAACCCCGGAACCCAGATGCTGTCCAGAATTCCTCCCGTGGGAGGGCAGGTAACAGACGTCGGCCCCGAAGAGGGTGTTCGAGGGCCACAGGCACCGTGCGGGCTGGGCACGGCTCTACCCTCGCCCTTCGCGCCCGCGGAGGCGGCCTCCCCGGACCCCCAAAAGCCGCCCGGCACCGACGCCGCCACGCGAGGCGCCGGCTCCCACCCCGTCCCAGGCCGTCGAGGTGCTCCCGCCTCCGCCGTGCGCTCCTCGCCCGCCCACCCCACCCCGCTCCACTCCATCCTGAGGCGTGGGCCTCCACTCACCGCGGAAGACTTGGGGCGCTGGCGACGGCGAAGCTCCAAGCGGGCCAGGCGGCGGCCGAGTTGCAGTCCCAGCGGGGTCACTCGGCGGCGGGGAAGCAGACAAAGAACGAGAAGGCGGGGCATGGCTTTCACTGAGGCGAAAAGAAGGGAGGCAGACAGGAGAGCACGCACGAGGTAAAGCAACTCGAGGCGAAGCACGAAGGCGCAAGCTTCCAGGCGACTGGTTTGCGCAGGCGTCCTGAACGCAGTAGGCGTCAACCCCCTTATCTCCGCCCCTGCCCCGCCCCTTCCGCTCAATAACCAGCTATGCTCCGCCCATAGCTCTCCTCCTTCCGCTCAGCCTCTTATGTCCAACCCCACCTTCACACTCTTTCTCTAGGGTCTCTTGCCCACCTCCCTGCGCATCCCACCCGTTATTCCTCATCCTTGTGGCCCTGGACTCAGTGTCTTACCCTTCCCAAACTGCCTTCTCTTCTACTTGCCCTGAGAGCTCCCCCAGCCCCACGCACAGTATCTGTTAACTTTCTGCTCGGTAATGTAAAAGTCTCGACACCCTTCACTTACTTCCCTTTGTCTTTCTGTCCTCTCCACTTATACCTCTCAATGGGCATTATTTTTCACTGGCAGGTTTTATAACATTTATATTCTGTTCTCTAATGTTTTAACAAGTTTTCCATACATTGTCTATAAATTAATTCCCAACATTCAAAACCATAAAAGAATTATCTCTAGTGTCCTGATAATATAAAAAATATTCATGGCAGGATCAGAGTGTGGACCCAATGGAGAAAGTGATGCCTCTACACCTGTAGCTTTAGAAGGAAAATTTATTTTTTTATATTGTGATTTTTTTAATGTAATACTGTAATAAACCTTGATCTACTCTCTAAGATGATCCAATTTCTTCACACCATTTCCTTTTTAAGCCTATCTCATTTTAGGATTTCCTTTGATTGCTCCTCTCCTGGAACCTGATTATCTTCTCCTTTCTTAGATTCCTATCTCATTTTCCTGTAGCATGTCTTTAAGCAGCTCTTTTAGGAGTGGTCTGTAAGTCATAAATTTCCTCAGTCCTTGGAAGGAAAAAAAGTAAGTAAAAAAGTAAAGTAGGTAGTGGAAGTAAAAAAAAAAGAAAATATATTGTTTCCCCACTTAAATGCTAATTTGGCTGGCTATAAAATTCTAGACTCAAAAATCACTGTCCCTCAGAAATTTTAAAGGCATTAGTCCCTTGTGTTCTAGTATACCATGTAACCAATAAGAACTGTGCTGCTGATACAATTCTTAACCTCTGATTTTTTTTTCTCTTTGAAATTTTTTTTAAATATTTTATTTATTTGATAAAGAGAAACATAGCTAGAGAGGGAACACAAGCAAGGGGAGTGAGAGAGGGAGAAGCAGGCTTCCTGCCAAGCAGGGAGCCCGATGCAGGGCTCAATCCTGGGACACCCAGATCATGACCTGAGCCGAAGGCAGATGCTTGATGACTGAGCCACCAGGCCCCCCTCTTTTTGGAATCTTTTTAGGAGTCTTTTGTCTTTGGATTTGTGAAGTTTCTCCAAGATATGACTATCATTCATATGGATTATCTGGTTGAGACCTGTCTATTTGAAGACATGGCTCTTTCTTTAGCTCTGGGAGATCTACTTTTTAGCTGCTCTCAATTGGAAACTCCTGTTATGTATGTTGGCTCTTCTTTGTGGGTCATCTCTGTCTTTCAAATTTCTCTTTTTGTCCTCTTGTTCTACATTCTGAGAGATTCCCTTGACTTTTTCCTCTAGGCTCTCTGTTGAGTTTTCCATTTTAGAATTATATTTCTAAAACCTTAATTATTTGGAGTTTTTTAAAGATTTTATTTTTAAGTAGTCTCTATACCCAGTGTGAGGCCCAAACTCATGACCCTGAGATCAAGAGTGACATGCTCTTCATGCCTGAGTCAGCCAGGCACCCCATATGGGTTTTTTTTAAAGAGTCATCTATTTATATTTTATAGATGTGTTGCCTCCTCAAATTTCTCTGAGAATACTAATTTGAACTTTTTAAAAAGTTCACTGTTGTTCCCTTAACTATTTCTGTTCTCCTAGGGTGAATTCTTATTCATTTTGGCCCTGCTTGTTTGTGCAACTATCTTATGGCCTTTGGTTGTCTTTTGTGCTTTTGAATAAGAGGAGCCAGATTAATTTCTTGGGTTCTTTTCTGTCACTAGTCTCTTTCCAGAATGAAAATGCTAATCGATCTCTATGGGCAGGCCGACTATGTCAATTGACAGGCAGAAAGACTTCCTCTTTTACCCTCATGGCAAAGTGAGTAAGGCTCTACTCTGGGCTTCCCAACTACTGCCACCCCAGGACAAAACTTGGTTTCTTTAGAAGACTTCCCTAGTCACTGCCTAGGACAAACACTGCCGAGATATGCACAAAGTTGAGAGAGGAGAAAAGGAACAGCTGACCCACACATCCTTTCCACTCACTGTTTTCCATCAGTTATCTTGAACTTGTGCCTTTCTTTCCACTCGAGGTCTTTGCAGCAGATCATTTAAGTTGCAGGGATCGTTTAAATGCATCTCTCTTGTCACCTGAAGCTTCCTGTATGCTCAGAGCTGTGGATCCTTCTCTACTTGACCAATCAATAAAATTACATTTGCGGGGCACCTGGGTGGCTCAGTTGGTTAAGCGACTGCCTTCGGCTCAGGTCATGATCCTGGAAACCCGGGATCAAGTCCCACATCAGGCTCCTTGCTCGGCAGGAAGCCTGCTTCTCCCTCTCTCACTCCCCTGCTTGTGTTCCCTCTCTGGCTGTGTTTCACTCTGTCAAATAAATAAAATCTTTAAAAATAATAAATAAATAAATAAATAAATAAATAAATAAATAAATAAATAAAATAAAATTACATTTGCCTTCCATCTTAGAGAAATTCACCAAAATTTGACTTGCTAATATAGCCCTGCTCCTCCACTTCTCATTTCACTCATGGATTGATTTCCTCTTGTACTTCTTTACTATTATTGTAATGGAATTTCAGGAAGAAGGCTTGGTAAACATGGGAGCTCTTTATCTGCCTCAAAATGTATGCCCCACTTGAGTCATTGGGATTTACGAAATGTCATGGGAAGCCATTAGAGGCTCTAACAGGTGCAATGTGAACCAATTTCCATTTTTCAAAGATCACCCTGGATGCTCTGGGGAAATATGGAGTAAGAGGTCATTGTAGTAATTGATACCCACTAACCACATGAGCTATCCAATACAATATCTACTAGACTTCTGTGGCTTCTGAGCCCTTGGAATGTGGCAAATACCACTGAAGAACAGAATTTTTGGTGTTATTTCATTTCAATTTAAAAACTTGATACCTGATTCAATTATTAGAGAACTTCAATATTGGGAACAACTTGGGTATTTCAATCTACTTTTTCAGCTAAATATTTTATGAAATCTAAATATAGATGAAGTATTTTGGATGAAAACTAGCAACCATATTGAATTGTGACTGTAATTGCGAAGTACAAAAATTTAGTGCCTTAGTCTGTTCAGGCAGGGCAAAAGGGCCACAGGAGCTCTCTGGGATCTCTTCTGTAAGGACATGAATCCCATTCAGGAGGGCTCCACCCTCCTAAGCTAATCACACCCCAGAGGCCCCACCTTCAAATACCATCTCATCAAGAGTCAAGATTTCAACATATGAATTCGTGGGAGGGGAATACAAGTCTTCAATTCAATGCATTTAGTAAGAAAAAAGAATACAAAATATCTCAATAAAATTTTATATTGATTACATATTTGATATGAGACAGTTTTAGATATATTTGATTTAAATATACACTATAAATATTAATGATATCCATTTCTTTTTAGTTCCTTTTTAAAAAAAATTTTAAGATTTTATTTATTTATTTGACACGGACAAAGACAGCAAGCAAGGGAACACAGGCAGAGGGAATGGGAGATGGTGAAGCAGGCTTCCCAGTGAGCAGGGAACCCAATGTGACACTCGATCCCAGAACCCTGGGATTATGACCTGAGCTAAAGGCACATGCTAATTGACTGAGGCACCCAAGTGCCACCCCTCTTTTTAGCTCTTTAAGTATGGTTACTAGAAAGTTTAAAATTACAGATAGAGTTCACACATTTCTTTTAGACAGCTCTGCTCTAGAATCTTACCCTGATCAATTCAGGTCCCGCATGAAAATGCCTGGCCACCTCCCTAACTTCATCTACCTGTCTCCACTCTCCACTTTGTTGATCATGCCCAGTCCTCACTGGCCTCTTGAATGCACCTAACTTTTCCTGTCTTGCTTGCTGATCCCTGCCTGGAAAATCTCCCCAACACATTCTCACAGCTCGCTCCTTTACACCATAAAGTCCTTGGACTACTGGCAAAAAACAGCCTTCACCAAGCTCCCAACTATTCTCTTTCCCCTTCTTGGCTTGATTTTCTTCATGGCCCATAACCACTATCTGAACCTATACATTTTGTTTGTTCATTCTATGTCTCTTTCGCTAAGACGTGAGTGTTATGAGGGCAGGAGTTCTGTCAGAGGTGTGAGGAAATATCTCATTGTGTGTTTTTTTTTTTTTAAGATTTTATTTTTAAGTGTATTCAACATGGGGCTCCAACTTATAACTCCCAGATCAAGAGTCACATAGTAGGGGTGCCTGGTGGCTCAGTCAGTTGAGCATTTGCCTTCAGCTCAGGTCATGATCCCAGGTCCTAGGATCAAACCCTACATCAGGCTCCCTGCTCTGTGAGCCTGTTTCTCCCTCTCCCTCTGCCTGCTGCCCCCCCATGCTGTGTTCTCTCTCTCTGTGTGTCAAATAAATAAATAAAATCTTTAAAAAAAAGAAAAGAAAATATTTTCAACTAAATGAAAATTAAAACAAAACACACAAACTTTGTGAAATGCACCTAAAGCAATAATCAGGGGGAAATTTTTGGCACTAAATGTTTATATTAGAAAAGAAGAAGGTATATAAAAATATGCTGAATGATATATGAAAAGATGCTGAATATCACTAATCTTGGGAAGTACATAATGAAAGGACCCGGCTGACTCAGGTCAGTAGAGCATGTAACTCTTTTATTTTTTAAAGACTTTATTTATTTATTTGACAGAGAGAGATGCAGCGAGAGAGGGAACACAAGCAGGGGGAGTGGCAGGAGGAGAAGCAGGCTTCCTGCTGATCAGGGAACTCAATGTGGGGCTCAGTCCCAGGGCCCCAGGATCACAACCTGGGCCAAAGGCAGCTGCTTAACAACTGGGCCACCCAGGCGCCCCTAGCATATGACTCTTGATCTGGGGGTTGTAAGTTGGAACCCCATGTTGAATAGACTTAAAAATAAAATCTTAATAAAAACACAATGAGATATCTCCTCACACCTGTTAAAATAGCTATCATCAAGACAAAAGAAAGTAAGTGTTGGTGAGGAAACAGAGAAAGGGAACCCTTGTGCACTAGAGGTAAGAATGTAAATTGGTTCAGCCACGACAGAAAACAGTATGGATATTCCTGGAGAAAAAAAAAAAAAAAAAAAACTAAACTAAAAGTACAACCACTACATGATCCGACAATCCTACTTCTGGTATTTACCCAAAGGAAATGAAAACAGGAATTCGAAGAGGTATCTGAACTCCTGTTTATTGAAGCATTATCTACAATAGGAAAAACATGGGAAAAGGGGGCACCTGGGTGGCTCAGTTGGTTAGGCGTCTGCCTTTGGCTCGGGTCATGATCTCGGGCTCCCTGTTCAGCAGGGAATCTGCTTCTCCCTCTATCCATCCCCCTCTCTCATGCATGCTCTCTCTCTCTCTCAAATAAATAAATAAATTCTTTTTTTAAAAATCCTTAGAGTTAATTATTTAAAAAAATACATGAACACCCTAACCTAATTGTCTGTCAAAGGATGAATGGATAAAGAACGTGTGATACACACACGCACATGCACATATACATGCATGCATTGTGTACACAATGGAATATTATTCAGCCAGGAGAAAGAAGAAAATCGTGCCATTTGCCACAACATGGATAGAGCTGGAGAACGTTATGCTTAGTGAGATAAGCCAGAGAAAGATGGATACTGCATGATGTCACGTAACACCTGGAATCTAAAAAAGCTGAACTCATGGAAACAACAGGTAGAATGGGGGCTACGAGGGGCTGGGTAGGAAAAATGGGGAGATGCTGATAAAGGGTACAAGCATAAAACTAAAAGATGAATATATTCTGGAGATCTAATGCATGGCACAGTAATCGTAGTCAACAATACTGCATTCCATACTTCAAAATTGCTAAAAAACTAAATGGTCTCATCACAAAAAAAAAAAACAATCATTATGCAGTATGATAGAGGTGTTAGCTAAACCTATGGTGGTGATCATACAGCAGTACATAAATGCATCAAATCAAAACAAGTGTAAACCTTAATCATATACAAGGATGTAAATTAAATCTTAATTTTAAAAAAAAGAGAAGAGGGAAGGTGTGATTAAACCGTTCATCTCTAACTGTGGAATAGAAGAGTTTGTTTCTCATTAAGGACCTTCCTTCTCTCTCTCTAGACAGCAGATGAGATGGAATACTGGGAAGACGTTGGACTCCATGGTCTGACAAATTCAGGTTTAATTTCTGGCTCTGTTCATTTTTAACTGTGTCTGTCACATTGGGCCACTCACATTCTCTCTCAGCCTCAGCAGCTTCAGATTCCTCCCTTGTGAAATTGAGTTAATAATGACTACCATTCAGGAACGCCAAAAGGATTAACTGTGCCTTTGGCACCTAAAATGTCACACAGTGGGCATTCATACCCACTCGTGCATGACTAACAAGGAAGGGCCAGTTGTAGGTCAGGGGACAGCAAATACCCAAAGGAGACTTAAAGAGAAGCCACATGGGGAGAGTTGGATCTCTGACACTTAGACTCTGCTATCACATCGTTGGAGAAACTCAGATTACTGAGTCAAGACATAGAGTCCAAGTAATGAGAAAATTTCTACCCCTGCACTTCTTTTTGTATAGTATCTGCCTTAACACAGGATCCTTGATACTTTTCGTTTGATTTTGTCTGAGTGGTTATCTTTTGGTTCCAATGTTGTTGACATCTCTCGTAGTCTGCAAGACTCTCTTTTGGAACTGCCTCTTCCCCATCCTCACAGTGGTGGCAGCTATTATTATGATGATTTAACCCTTCTACAGCACTGCTCTAAGCACTTATTCAGTATTAACTGTCCTCATCCTCCACTACCTCTGTGAGGTCGGCATTGTTATTATCCCCATTTACAGATGAAGAAACCGAGGCTTAGAAAAATCAAGGACGTTGCTATGGATATATTCATAGTTCACGAACTTGCTAATCTCAGGATCACCTTAAAAATTACTGAGGATTTGGGGCGCCTGGGTGGCTCAGTTGGTTGGGCAGCTGCCTTTGGCTCAGGTCATGATTGAGCCCTGTATCTGGTTCTCTGCTCGGCGGGAAGCCTGCTTATCCCTCTTTCACTCCCCCTGCTTGTGTTCCCTATCAAGCTGTGTTTCTCTCTGTCAAATAAATAGAATAAAATCTTTTAAAAAAAATTACTGAGGATTCTAGGGTGCCTGGGTGGCTCAGTCAGTTAAGCATCTGCCTTCAGCTCAGATCATGATTGCAGGGCCCTGGGATTGAGTCCTACATCAGGCTCCCTGCTCAGCGGAGAATCTGCTTCTCCTCCCTCTGCTGATCCCTCTGCTTCTGCTCTCTCATTCATGCTCTCTCTCAAATAAATAAACTCTTAAAAAAAAAAATAGTGTTTAGGGAAATTTTCAACATTTCATGTTTTGTGGGCACTGCTTCTGGGACTCCAGGGAAGCTATACTTTAATTTTTACCAAGGTCAGAAAAACTTCAAAGCATGAGCTCCATTTCTGCTGCAAGCATACATTTGTACATCTGCTTTGTTAGCAAATGACCTGAAAGAAACAATTCAAGCCAAAGATAAGAGTAAAAAATCTCTCTAAGTTCCGTTCCCATCCTTCTAAAGCCTGTAACTTTGCACAAGCTAAAAGCATAAGATAAAGTTTATAATTTTCTAGAATGTCCTTCATCTTGATGACTTGTAACTCTTGATGTAACAAAAAAAAAAAAAACATATAAAATCCTGTATTAAACATCCCTTTTCTGGAACACTCTCTTACTTGTGAAGAGTAAGTATCCTGGGAAGTTATCCTCACTTGGGCTCGAGCAAAACTCTCTTCCTTTTTTTTTTTTTTAAGTAATTATAAAATGTTTGTACATTTTCTGTCAACAGTAGTGAGAAGAGTGGCATTATTTACTTTTTTTAAAGTCTCTTTAATGTCCAACTTAATAGAAGATTAGGCCACCTGAATTCTCCCATTTGCTTTTGCATTCAGTCTATTCTGATATCCCTTGTCATGCAGCCTCTGGAAAAGTCCCCTGTACACTCTTCAGAGAATGAGTGAAAAAGTCAAATATCTTAATATTATTATAAAAGTAATTTTTGTTTAATTGTTTTTTATGAAAATAATTTTGAGATTGTGAGACCCCCTAAAAGGGTCTAGGAGACTCCTAAATCCCCAGACATAGTTTGAACACTTGGTTACATAATGAATCTTGTAAGATCTGATTTAGTACAGTGTTGCCCCATTTCCTGGCCTCAACTGATCAGTTTAGCCTTTTTTTTTTTTAGATTTTATTTATTTATTTGACACAGAGAGATCACAAGTAGGTAGAGAGGCAGTCAGAGAGAGAGGGGAGGAAGCAGGATCCCTGCTGAGCCGAGAGCCCGATGCGGGCTTCGATCCAAGGACCCTGGGATCATGACCCCAGCTGAAGGCAGAGGCTTTTTTTTTTTTTTTTAAAGATTTTATTTATTTGACAGAGAGAAACACAGCCAGAGAGGGAACACAAGCAGGGGGTGTGAGAGAAAGAGAAGCAGGCCTCCTGCTGAGCAGGGAGCCCTATGTGGGACTCCATCCCAGGTCTCCGGGATCATGACCTGAGCCGAAGGCAGTCGCTTAACCAACTGAGCCACCCAGGCGCCCCTGAAGGCAGAGGCTATAACCCACTGAGCCACCCAGGTACCCAACTGATCAGTTTAAACCTAGGTTCCTGACAAATACTAGCAGAAGAGACTTTTTCCAGGGATGTTATGCTTGGAACCAGCAGGTTGGAACTCAAGACTGCTTTAGGCAATCGATGGTCCAACTTAAGAGCCCTGTTTTGTGTTTTGGTTTTTTTTTTTTGTTTGTTTGTTTCCTAGCTATGGAGAAAGCCCTTCCATCGTGAGTTAATAATGAAGCCAGGCCACTGAAAGAAGCAGAGATAAGGGACAGAAGGAAAATTCAGACCATATTCAAATCCCTAGATCTGACTGTTCATAAACCTAGGAGGAGTGTCTTGTCCTTGAATTTTGGGCCACTCTTTATTTTCTTTTTTTTTAATTAAAAAAAAAATTTTTTTCCCATAACCCAGCAACCCTATCCCTCCTCCCCAACCCCCAGCAACCCTTAGTTTATTTTCTTCATGATGAATCCTGCTTTCTACTTAAACTAGTAGGAGCTGGATTTCTATCACTTACAACCAAAAGGGTCTTAATGAAGGCTGTATTAGTCAAGTGTTTTTTTCCTCAGGTTTTCCCTCCTTTTCTTAATTAAAAAGAGGTAACAAATGACGCTGGAGTAAGCTAAGAACAAGCTGGGGTAAGAGACAACTCTGGCTGAACCATTCCCAATCTTAAAAGTTTAGACTAGAATACTGTTGATGTGAGAATCAATCATTTTAGGTCTTTCTGTGTGGCAAAAAACTTTAAATTACTTTCGATTTACAGTTTGTTGTAAATCTACTCCAAATTCAGCCACAACACAATTAAGCTCCCTGCGCCTACCCCTACCCTAGGAGGTGGCACTTTCAGCTTCTCAAATTACAGGTACAAAGAACCTTCCTCCGTTTAATTTCTCCAAGTCACAAAAGACTAACACTGTTAACTCAAACCTCAACAATTTTCAATAAAGGGCTTAGTGGGCCCTGGATTCAATATATTCTCAGTGACCTACAATATGGAACCTTCCTGCTATATAAAAGGGCCTAATTAGAGCTGCAGCCTAGAGATCAGATTTTTTATTTTTGAGCTCTATGTATACAATGAATAAGAAAGGCACACTTGCCCACTGACTTCTTTTTAATGTGATTTTTATATCAGACCTGAACAAACTGGTGTTAGGGTTCTAGAAAATTATATAATTAATTAAAACTGTACTACCTCAGGTCCAAACATCTTGACTTCTCTACTTTCTAGAAAAACATCTTTAACTGCTATTCAAGGACCAGAGGTCTTTGCGGAATGCAGTATGCCTCTTTGCGTCTATATATCCTTGCACTTTAGGTCACAAGGGTATGACCTCAAAGACGGAGAAACTCAAGCAAGGAGCAAAAGCAGAAGAGTTGCAAAGGTGGTGGAAATATTCATTGTTACCCAGTTGGTAACATCAGTCACAAACTTTTGAATTTGCAGCACAATGTTAATGAGAGATTCAACAAAAGCCTCTATCCGTTATTACAAGGAACCCTGAGAAAGAACTGCTCTATTCTTTAAAAAAAAAAAAATTACATATGATGAACAATTTTTAGTTTTCCTCTATCACCTTTTTGTTTTTAAATTTGACATTTCTCTTCCTCTACTGAACCCCATGGAGAAATTCTTCAATGGATTTCTATTATGCTAGGGTGGAAAGACATTGGCAGTCAAAGCCAAAAGATCAAAGGTCAGACCTAAGCGCTATCATTTACTAGCTGCAAAGTCTCAGACAAATTGGGATAAACACAGTTCTCTTAGAATGCTGCTATAGAGATTAAATAAAGTAGTATACGTATCATTTGAGATAACTTTGAAGGAATGTTACAGAAAATCTAATAATAAAATTAACTGGCTCACATAATTGTGAAGGCCAGAAGTAGAACTAGTTGCAGGCAAAGTCTGATTAAGTATCTCTAATGATGTCACAAGGGTGTCACTTTTTCTTAAGGTACAAGTTAATATTACCTTAAGATAGGCTTCCCTCTGGCAACAAGATGGTCACAAAGAGCTCCTGGGGCTGTACCCTTTTTCAGTCATAGTCAATGGACAAGGGGAAGACTCTTCCAGCATCTTCCGTGGAAGAAGAGATTTTCTCTTCCAGAAGTCCTAGCAAACATTTCACCATATCCTGGTTCTTGATGGGGATACATATCCTTCCTTGAACTAATCTTTAAAGTGAGGGGAATAGCTTTCGCTGAAAATTTTTAATCAGGCAACAAGGGATAAAACATGGGAGTGATCCCACTCAGAACACTTGGCTGGGAAAAATGAGGGGGTTATGAAGAAAAAGGAAAGTGGGAAATGGATGCGAGACCATGACAGTGTGTGAGAATACACCTTGAAATAGGATACTGAGTAAACTGAGGTGAATCTCTAGGTTTGGTGAGGGAAACATCTCCTTCCAAAGGATTAAGGATTGGCTGTATTCTTGTCAATTAGAACTTCAGAATGTTCCATAGCGTCTTCAATACTTGAGATTGTATCACCATTACTCATCCTTGCTTTTCCATATAGTTCAGGATTTATATATCTATAAACCAAATGGTTTAGCTTTGCCTGTTCTTTTTTAAACACAATGTTCTTTTGTTTTTTAATATTTTTAGGTTTATTAATTTATTTAAGTAATCTCTACCCCCAACATAGGGCTTGAGCTCATGACCCTGAGATCAAGAGTCACTCACTCTTCTAACTGAGCCAGACAGGTACCCCAAGCTTTGCCTGTTTTTTAATTTTATAGAATTTAAGATACCACTATTTAATGTCTCACTGAGAACAAAGAAAATGTCTCAACCAAATTAGGAACCAGGGCTAAGAGCTCATCAACTGAAATCTGGTCAACAAATTTCAGCATATTTTTAAAAAGATTTTATTTATTTATTTGACAGAGAGAAAAACAACCAGAGAGGGAACACAAGCAGGGGGAGTGAGAGAGAGAGAAGCAGGCTTCCTACTGAGCAGGGAGCCTGATGTGGGGCTTGAACCCGGGACTCCGAGATTATGACCTGAGCCAAAGGCAGACGCTTAATGACTGAGCCACCCAGGTACTCCAAATTTCAGCATTGTTAAAAAAAATGTAAAAAAAAAAGTGCATCTTAGAAAGGATGGACTACAATAATAAATACATGGTATTATCTTGTATGATCACTTCTGTGTCTTGCTTCTTTGGCTTAACATCATATTTGTAGGATTCATCCATGTTTTTTATAGCTTAATTTCATATAACGCATTAACATACCACGTTTTTATCCCTGATTTTATTTATGGATATTACACTGTTAGCAGTTCTTTTTTTTTAAGGATCATTTCTTTTTAAGATTTTATTTTTTATTTATTTTTTTAAAAAGATTTTTATTTATTTGACAGAGAGAGAGAACGCATGCACACAAGCAGTGGGAGCTGCAGGCAGAGGGAGAGAAGCAGGCTCCTGGCTGAGTAGGGAGCCTAATGTGGGGCTGGATCCCAGGAACCCGAGCTGAAGGCAGATGCCTAATGACTGAGCCACCCAGGCACCTCTTTTTTGACTCATATAAACAATGCTGCTACGAACCTTCTTGTTCATATCTCTTGTGTACAGGGGCATAAGTTTTTTATATACCTAATGTTAGAATTGCTGGGCCGTAGAACAAGCCAATTTTCATCTTTCCTGCATGTCATACTGCTCTTACAAATGGTCCTTCCTAGGGGTGCCTGGTGGTGCAGTAAGTTAAGCATCTGACTCTTGATTTTGGCTCAGACTGTGATCTCAGGGTTGTGAAATCAAGCCCTGAACCAGGTTCTATACTCAGTCCAGAGTCTGCCTGAGTTTCTCTCTTCCTCATCTTCAGCCCCAACCCTATTCTCTAAAATAAATAGATAAATCTTTTTAAAAAATAAATGGTGGGCGCCTGGGCAGCTCAGTTGGTTAAGCAACTGCCTTCGGCTTAGGTCATGATCCTGGAGCCCTGGGATAGAGCCCTGCATGGGGCTCCCTGCTCAGCAGGAAACCTGCTTCTCCCTCTCTCACTCCTCCTGCTGTGTTCCCTCTCTAGCTGTGTTTCTCTCTGTCAAATAAATGAATAAAATCTTTTAAAAAATAAATAAATAAAAATAAATAAATAAATAAATAAATGGTTCTTCCTATTCTCAATCTCACCAGCAATGTACAGAGTTCCTAATAATCTACATCCTCATAAACACTTGAAATTGTCCCTTTTTGTCATTTTTACCAATCTGATGAGTCAGTAATTTTATCTTATTGCAGCTTTAAATTGTATTTCTTTTATACTTCTTGTTTGTCTCATTCGGATTCCTCATGTGTTCAAATCTTTGGTCCATATTTTTAATTGGGATGCCTCCTTCTATTGAATTGTAGGAATTCTTTATATATTTTGGATATAAGCCTTTTGTTTTTCTTTTTATATATTGTAATTAACTTTCCCCATTGGATGGCTTGTCTTTTCAAGCTCTTGACTGTGTGCTTAATGAATTGAAATTCGTATTTTAAATGTAGTTGCATTCATGTGTAGAGGAGGCAAAAATTTACCTCTACCTCCTTAAGGTCTCTGGCTGGGACTGAGAATTGAATCAACATAAACAGATTAACAAGAGAAACACATACAGATTTTCGCATGTACATGAAAGCCGCCATAGGAAAGTGAAGACCCAAAGAAGCAGTTGGAGCAAAACATCTATATACTAAGCTGGACATAGAGTAATAAATAGAGAAAATAGGACAAGACAAAGTATCTTGAGTCAGAGCAATTAATTATAAAGTGACTAGGAAGATAAGGCTTAGTAGAACACAATTTGTGCATATACATTTCCCCTAATCTTTGACTCTCGAGCTCTCTGTCTCTGGTGATAAGAATATTTCTTTCTTCCTGGGATAGGGAAGACATCTTTCACATCTTTCAAAGTACCCGTCACTCTTCTGGGCACTTTGACATATGTGTTTTCATTTCGCTTAATATTTTAGACTCCAGGAATGTGTGGGTGCCTCAGTTGGTTAAGCAACTGCCTTCAGCAAAGGTCATGATCCCGGAGTCCTGGGATTGAGTCCCACATGGGGCTCCCAGCTCTGCGGGGAGTCTGCTTCTCCCTCTGACCTTCTCCCCTCTCATGGTCTCTCTCTCTCTCAAATAAATAAATTAATTAAATATTTTAAAAATAATTTTTTAGACTCCAGGAGATTCAGAAAAATAGTTGGAAACAATCATTATAAGCAAAGCATAAGAAATAGAATTTTCCTTTTTATCATGATTTCAAAAACCCAGGTTTCTGGGGCACCTGGATGGCTCAGTGGGTTATGTGTCCAACTCTTGATTTCAGCTCAGCTCATCATCTCAGGGTCACGAGACTGAGCCCTGAGTTGAGCTCTATACTGAGCACGGAGCATGCTTTGAATTCTCTCTCTTCCCCCCCCCTTGTCCCTCCCCCAACTTGTTTGCTCTTCCTCTCTCTCAAAAAACAAACAAAACCCAGCTACCATATTGTATTCTAGGAAGGAGCCTAGGGAGAGGCTTTTGTGGATGATTATGTGTGGTAAAAGAAAGGAAGGAACAGAATAGACTAGCAGAAAACAGAATACAGAGTTAATGCAAGAAATGACTCAGGTCTTCAGCATAAGTGTCCCGATGGAGTACCATCTGGAGTAGTAGATGGGGTATCATTTGCTAATGGAGGAAGAAGGAGGAACAGAACACAAATTCAGGATTCTTGATTCCGGTGACAGAATCCCACTGTTTTTACTCACTCCCAACCAGTTTAAGATTTTAAATGGGGGAAGTAAGGGTAACTTAATGGCTCATAAACAGAAGAAAACCAGGGGTGGATTGCTTTAGGGCAGAGCCATGCCTAAAAGTTCAAATGATGTCATGGTTTCCCCTTCTCAAAGTTCTCTGTTTCTGCTTGCAGTCTTCATTCCTACTGTTCTTGGCTTTCTCCTCAGAGCTGAAGAAGAAAATCTACATTATCCTCTAAAGTCATAATCCCAGAGATATAGATTAAGAGGAAACATATCCTAGGATAGTCTGGCAGAAATTTCCAGAAGTGACTTTGATTGGCCTGGTTTGTATCAGATGTCCGCCCAGATCCATATGACTCTAGGACCCATTCTGTTCACCGCTACTGAATATTATCTTAGCACTAGTAATTTTTCCCCAGTCTATCTTCCTATTTAGACTGTAAGCTCCTCAAGGGCAAAGGAACTGTTTATTTTTTTGCCTGAGCATGAGCACTGTCCTGGGCACGTGGTATTGGAGACTTTAAAAAATGTGTTGGACTAAAACTAAGATACATCTAAACTCTGATGGATGTGTAAACTGAGTTACTTCAGTATCTTGAAAATGTAGCTAAGTGGTATAATAAGAAACCACATGGTAGATGAATTAAAGGGCAGAAAAAAATCATGGCACACTAGGCTTGGCTTTTGTGAAGGCAAATCATACCCAACTACTGTTCTAGAGTTCTCTCAATATGCAGATGAACAAAAGGACAAGGTAGAACCGGCAGACCTTACTTGGTGTTTCAAAAAGCCTTTGACAGAGGTGCCTGGGTGGCTCAGTCAGTTACCTGCCTGACTCTTGATTTCAGCTCAGATTGTGATCTCAGGGTGGTGAAATCAAGCCCCGCCTCTGATCTGTGCTGGCTGTGGAGCTTGCTTGAGACTCTCTCTCTCTCCTCCCCCTCTTCCCACCCCTCTTAAGAACAAAAACAAAAAGCCTACGATAGAATTTTAGATTTATATTGTTGTTGGTTTTGTTTTAATTTTGATTTTTAAATTGTGTCTAGGAAACAGAACCAAAGTCAAGTAAGGAAGGTGAGGAATAAGTGAGAAAGTGTAATGATGGGGACTGATCTTTTTTAGTGAATTACTTTCTTTTAAATTAACATATAATGTATTATTTGCTTCAGGGGTATAGGTCTGTGAATCATCAGTCTTACACAATTCATAGCACTCACCATAGGAATTATCTTTTTTAATGAATTATCAAGAAGGGATATGGAGCATGGAATTTTTAGTTTGCATGTAACAACTCTTTCAGTTAATACAATACTTAGTTGATTAAGACAAAGATAAACTAATGGAAAATACCTTGCAACACAGCCCTGGCCTTATAGTTCCAGAGTCAGGCAAGGTATGTCAAGGTTCTGCAGGTCCCCACTCTGTTTCTTCTTTCGTGATGAGCTCCCTAGCCATACCTGCTCTTTCACCTTCAAGGTTGAAGAAGAGAATAATGTGGGGCACATGCTGGCTTTGGTCTTGCTTGGCCTCACAGAGGAGGCCAAAGATCAGTGTAATGTAGTAGAACTTGTGGCCCGGAACTGTGAGCACTAGGAGACTGCAGTCCCTGTGACCAACGTCAAGTCGTCCTGTCAATTCATGCTCAGTTTGACTTTCAGCTCCAACCACCTGTAACCTTCCTTCTGAAGTCCAATTCTGGTCCTGTGCCAATCACCTGGCCGTACCAAATTACTGCTGTAAGCAATGTTGTTTCTGAGAAGAGAGCAAAAGAAGAGGGGAGTGAGGGGGTGGAAGCTGAGCTGTGCCCCATTTTGCCTGCCAAGAAACAGGGGGACTAGTCCTAATTCCTCTTTGGTCAGCTGCCTGCCACATATGCTATGGACTAGATTCCTGTGCAAGTTTCAATAATTTTAAATGGGTCTTCTCTGTTGAAGAGGAGGATTGGAGGTGGGGTCCCCCTGGAGGTCCCATTCTCCATAGGTTCTTAGTGTTCTTCTAATCCTATACCATGCCTGGGGCTTCCGTTTTCTCCAGGAGTGGAAGGAACTCTCCACTTCTATTCTGACTCTCTCTTCCCACTTGCTATAAGGTTGGAAGTCAGCATCTGAAGTTCAGGATCATACTTTTTTTTTTTTTTAAGATTTTATTTATTTATTTGACAGAAATATAGCTAGAGAGGAAACACAAGCAGGGGGAGTGAGAGAGGGAGAAGCAGGCTTCCCACCGAGCAGGGAGCCTGATTTGGGGCTCGATCCCTGGCTCTGGGATCATGGCCTGAGCCAAATGTAGTCACTTAACCAACTGAGTCACCCAGGCGCCCCAGGATCACACATTTTTAACACTTTTTACATTCTTGGATCAGAAGGATGTTAAAAAAAATCTTAAATTCTCCAACCACATATGAAATGCTTGGATAAAATAATAAAGGACCAAGAGATGATTAAAAACATCACAAAATTCAAAATTGCTCTTATTCTTGTAAGCTTAGAGTTGGTTTGAGAACAACAGAGACTCAATATGCCTTGGAAAACTTATTTCTCAAAGGGTGGGTAGAGATTGAAAATGCAAATACTTTCAAGATTTTAAATGAATTCCCAGAGGACAAATACTTCAGGTATTTCTAAGCCCCACCTAGGAACAGTGAGGGGTGATGTGCCTGACGACCAGGGCCAGAATGTCTGGACTTCAAGTCTGGACTTGCTCACGCCTACTTATTAACGCTGCGTGTGTGCCCCAGGGCAAACGACTGAGTATTTCTGAGCCTATTTCTTAGCTGTAAAATGGCTATAACCGTAATACTTGTCCCGACTACTTCAAAGAGTGGCTTGGTGTTCAAACGAAGCCGTGTATTTAACGGCGTTTTAAGCACTATAATGTGCTTCATAAATATAGGGTGAAATTATTGCGAACTCCCAGACAAGGAGCATCCATGGAAGGGGCGATTTGGCTCATCCAAGCAGAGATCGTGCGCTTTCAACAATTCTTGCCCCTCACTTACGGAGGCATTTGGCTGAGGAAAACTTTTCCGTGTCTTTGAGATTTTTGTTTTAAATCTGCTATAGCAAGCAGCAAGGTGCTGTCTATAAAAGTACCACGCAGAGGTGAAGATAAACTGCCTAGAAGCCGCCGAAACGCCAGGACTTTAAAAAAGAAGTTTTCCGCGGAAGTGCGTCTTCTCTTTGACAAGAAATGCAAGATACGTGCGATTGATCCGGATGCCGGCCGCCAAATGGCAGTAAGAACTGGTAGAACTGATCGTCCAGCAACGGGGTTATTATAATTCGGTTGCAATACATTTAATGATTTGTCACAATTCCCCGAAGGGAGCAGGATGCTGCAACGAGCTTCAAACTCCAAGCGGCCCGCGCTGCGCTCCCCAGTGTGCAGAAGGAATAATGAGCGCGCACTCGACTTCCACCGCTCCCGGGCCCCGCAAACCCGCCTCTCTGGCGCGGCCCGGCCCGGCGCGCGCGCGCCGCGGGTCCACGTGACCGTAGGCGCGGCGACGGCGGGGGCGGGCGGGGGCTCGGGCGGGCTCCGCAGCGCCGCGCAGGCGCCCCAGGGCCGCGCCGAGCCGAGCCCCTCCTGCTCCCTCTAGGAGTCAAAATGGCGGCGAGGGGAACCTGGAGTAGCCCCGGAGCCTGAGCCACTGACAGGAGCGGAGAGGGCGGCGGCGGCGGTAGGGAGAGGATGGCCGGGGGTGCTGGCGCCGGTGCGGACGGCGGTGCTGGTGGCGGCGGCGGGGGCAACGGCCGCGGTCCCAGCAGCGGCAGCAGCAGCGGGAGGAGCCTCCGGGGTGAGTGTCCCTCGGTGTGTCTGAGGCTGGGAGCCGAGGCTGTGCCCGGCGCGGCGCGGGGCGTCCCAGCAAGGAAGGGGCTGTACCTAGGAGGTCTCGGCGCCGGGTTGGGGCGGGGGCTGAGCCGCCGCGGGGGGCGCCGGGCCGCCAGCGGGGAGAGGGCAGTCGCCCGTCTGGGGCTGAGGCGGCGGCTGACTGACCGGTGCCCGTGCGCTCCAAGGGACAGACTGGGCTGTGCACCGTCGTCCCGGGGGCAGAGGTGTGGCGCTCCGGGCGGGGAGAGCGGCCCGAGGTGGCCGCGACGGCAGCCCGGCCAGCTCCGGGCTCCAAGGGGCGGGACCCACCGCTCCCGGGACGCCGGGAAACGGCTCCCGAGACTCGGGCGCGTGTTTACCCGGCGGCGGGGCTGCGACCGCCCTGGGGTGGGCGTGAGAGCGGCCGAAAGGAGTAGAGGAGGGAACGGGCCTGCGGAGGGCTGCTCCGGGTGGGGAGAGAAGTTAGACCGTCCGGGTAAGTTACTGTTCCGGGATCAAACTGGAATTGCGTTTTGACAGGTTGGGAGGAAGACAATACCTGGAGTGTTTGATAAAGGAGTCTGTGCTTGGAGTACTTGAGCGGCTAAAAGCGTGCATTTTCAGTGTTTTATCATTTGCACAGCTGTTTTCTAGCCTTACCCCAAGGATGAGAACTTTCTCACTGTCTTTTTGGAGAAGCTCTGGGGAGTGTTTTTTCCGCTTTGAACTACAATAGCACCCCTTTACATACCAGCACAGATAATACTCTGGATTAGGCCTAATTTACAAAAGCAGGCTTGGTTATCTTTATACCAGAGACTGTTCCTTCTGCCAAACATCTGAACTGTCATGAGGAAATAGGCATTTTTACCGAATTACTTAGTTTTGTTCAACTAACAGAATCTTTTGTCTCTGAATAGCATCCATTTCTTTTAGATTGTTGAAATACTTTCTTCGGGAAATGTGGAAGAAAGATGCGAAATAGCAGGAATCATACATGTTAATAGAAGCTGTGATTAAACTTGTCCTGGAATCTTGGAGTCAGAGAAACCTTTAGAGATCTGGTATGACTTGTTTTAGAGCTGAGAAACTAGGCCCAGGGAGAAGAGTGACTTGCTCTGGGTCCTACAACTGACTGGGGATTGGGCCAAAACTAGGATCTGGGCCTCCCTACGCCCCCATTTAGAGAGCTCTTTTCACTACAGTCCTGAGCTTCTGAGTCGTCATTGATTGCATTCTTCGTCACCAATCCTGGTGCCCATCTGTAGGTCTTCATGAGGTAAAGTTGAAAGCAGAAATGAGAAGGTGCCTCCCACAGATGCTGACAGCGACCCTCAGTTTCCACAAGTAACTGATGAGATTTTTTTTTTCCGAACCTGAATGTAATAAAATTGACATTTCATTTAGAGTTTTCATAGGCCTGTAACTATATTTGCACCCACTTACGGGCATGGCTCATTCTTACATGCATTCAGTAAAACCCGTACATAAGTCAATATTCTGTCCCACAAAATCTAACTATTCTACTATTCTGTGCCTCAATACCAGCATTTAAACAAGTTTTGTATCAGACTCTAAATTTAAAGATTTAAAAACCTGTGTTTGCTAGGTTATACCGACTTGTTTCCATGTATTTTCTTGTTGAATTACAGCAGTTTTCTTTGTTGTGTGTCACAGGTTAACCTTAAGAAATGCAATAATGTCAAATGATTCTAATCATGTTCTAGTCATTGAAACTCACATATCAAAATTGTACCTAGTGTTCAGTCACCCTGGTAATTATTGAAAATCTGGTTTGCGTTTTGCATTATATTAGTTTTGAGAGGAGAAAAAACAAAGAAGTGTAATATATAGACCTTGCCCTCAGGAAAGATAAAATGTAGCTTATGAGTCTAGGAGACAATCTAGTACATTCTATGAATACAAAGAATGTTGTAGGTGTTCTGGTTAGAGGGAGATGAGTGAGGCCTCCGGAGCCTAAAGAACTTCCTGGAACACTTGGGACTTAAGCTAGCCTATGAAGGTTTAGATTTACAGATACTGGAGCAGTTACTGTGTAAGGGAAAAGTGAGAATATGATGTGGAGATTAGTTTTGGGGGAGGGAAATGGAGGGAAACTAGGAGGAGCTGGCAACTGGATTTGGGAGACTAAAAAAAA
The DNA here is from genome assembly GCA_004023965.1 of Spilogale gracilis. Lineage (NCBI taxonomy): Eukaryota > Metazoa > Chordata > Mammalia > Carnivora > Mephitidae > Spilogale > Spilogale gracilis. Next base: position 127,051 of record PITA01002846.1, on the reverse strand, counting down.
AAAAATCACAGAGTGGGAAGGATATCTGTCTGGAAGGGTTTGAGTACTAGATTAAGGAGATTGGGATTTTCATCTTCGTGGGCAAGGTATGAGGAGCCACATATTAGTATGATAAACCAGCAAGGTGAGCCTGTCAGTGATCTGCTGGTTGAGTTCGAGTGAGGAGAGAATGGAATGAACCAACGATGACAGTAGCTGTTGCAGTTATTTAAATATGAAGAGATGAGAACCTAGGTTAGTATAGAATCCATAGGAAGGATGCATGGCAGATGCTGTTTTTGTTTTTATTGTGGTAAAATTATATATAAACATAAAATTTGACATTTTAACCGGTTTTAAGTATACAGTTCTGTGGCATTAAGTACATCCACATTGTTGTGCAGCCATCACCACCTTCCATCCCCAGAACTCTTCATTTCCCCCCTTTAAACTGTATGCCTGTTAAACACTAACTCCCCGCTTCCCTTACCCCCAACCCCCTGGCAACCATTATCTACTTTTTGTCTGTATGAATTTGATGACTCTAGGGACCTCATGTGAGTGGAATCATATAATATTTATCCTTTTGTGACTGGCATGATGTCTTCAAGGTTCATTCATGTTGTAGCATTTGTCAGAATTTCCTTCATTCTTAACACTGAATACAATGTCATTGTATCTATGTACGTCCATTTTTGTTCATTTATCTGTCAGTGGATAACTTGGTTTTCTTCCACCTTTTGGCTGTTGTGAATAATGCTCCTATGAATATGAGTGTACAAATATCTGTTTGAGTCTCTGCTTTCATTTCTTTGGGGAATATAACCCCTAAATTTTACATTCCCACCAGCAACGCACAAGGGCTCCAATTTCTCCACATTCTTACCAACACTTGTTTTCTGTGATTTTGATCATTGCCATCCAAATGGGTGTGAAGTGATTTCTCATTGTAGTTTTTTTTTTTTAACTTAAGTTTTTTTTAAGTAATTGCTACACCCAACATGGGGCTCAAATTCATATCAATGACCACAAGTCTCATGCTCCAACCGACTAATCCAGTCACGTGCCCGCATTGTAGTTTTGATTTATGCTTCCATAATATTTAATGATCTTTTCTTGTGCTTATCAGTGTTTTGTTTATCTTTTTTGGAGAAGTATCCATTGTGCTTGTTTCAGCAGCACATATACTGAAATTGGAGTGATACAGAGTTGGTTTCTGTGTAAGAAGACACAAATTCGTGGAGTTTGTGACTGTTGTTTGTCTTGCTCACTTCGTTGCATCCAGGACTTGCACAAATACGTGAAATGATTAAACAAACAAATACTTCAAGGATCTGATTACTGGTGACTGAAGGCAGTATTTTCCAGGTTCTTCAAACATTCATTAACCATTAACTACTTGATGTCTCATGCCGTATTGTAATGGTCTTACTAAATTTTCTACTTTAAAAAAAAGAAATGTCTATTAAGTTCTTTTTTTTTTTTAAATTTTATTTATGTATTTATTTGACAGGTAGAGCAAAAGAGCACGGGAAGTGGTGAGGGAAAGGGAGAAGCAGGCTCCCCACCAAGCAGGGAGCCCAATGCAGGGTTGATGCAGGGCTCAATCCTAGGACCCTGGGTTTATGAACTGAGCTGGAGGCTGATTCTTAACGACTGAGCCACCCAGGCGCCTAAAAGAACTATTGTTCTTTTACCATTGTTTAGTCTAGTTGTTTGCTTTTTTGTTGTTGATTGTAGAATTCTTTATATATTCTGGATATCAATCCCTTATCTGATGTAGGATTTGCCAAATATTATCTGCCATTCCATGCATTATCTTTTCACTCTGTTGCGTGGCCTTTGATACACAAAAGTTTTTAATTTTGATCAAGTCCAGCTTACATAGTTTTTCTGTTGTTGCTTATGTTTTGATATTAGATCCAAGAAATTGGGCGCCTAGGTGGCTCAGTGGGTTAAAGCCTCTGCCTTCGGCTCAGGTCATGATCTCAGGGTCCTGAGATAGAGGCCTGCATCGGGCTCTCTGCCCGGAGGGGAGCCTGCTTCCTCCTCTCTCTCTCTCTGCCTCTCTGCCTGCTTGTGATCTGTCTCTCTATGTCAAATAAATAAATAAAATCTTTAAAAAATATATAATAAATTCAAGAAATCATTGCCAAATCCCAAGATAGGAAGCTTCTCCTACTAAAAACTCTTACATTTAGGTCTTTGCATGCAGATATCCAGTTTTTCCCTTGTACCATTTGTTGAAAAGACTGTGTTTTTCCATTGAATGGCTTTGGCATACTTACTGAAAATGCCTTCATTATACCATGCAAGGGTTCATTTCTGAACTCTCTATTCTGTTGGTCTCTGAGTCTGTCTTTATGCCAGTATCACATTGTTTTGATTACTCTAGCTTTATAGTAATTTTTGAAATCTGGAAGTGTGAGACCTCCAACATTGTTCTAATTCAAGATTGTTTTGGATGTTTGTGGTCCTCTGAGATTCCAAATGAATTCCAGGGTTGATTTTTTTTTTTAATTTTTGAAAAAAAACCTTGGGATTTTTTTTTAGGGATTGCATTGTATCTATGAATTGGAGCATATTGACATATTAGGTCTTACAGTTCGTAAACACCAGATATCTTAAAATTTATTTGTATCTTTATATTTTTAATGTCTTCCCACAACATTCTGTGGTTTTCAGGGTAAAAATCTTTCATCTTCTTGATTAAGTTTATTCCTGAGTGTTTTATTTTTTTTTATACTATCACACATAGGGTTAATCTCTTTTCTTTTTGGATTGTTCGTTGTTAATGTACACAGCTCAGTTTTGTGTGTTAACTTTTTATCCTGCAGCTTTACCAAAAGCATTTATCCTAACGGGTGTGTATTTGGGGGGGGGGGCGGGGATAATCTAGAATTTTCTACACCTAGGATAATGTCTTTAAACAAAAATAATTTTACTTCTTCTGATTTTTCTTGCTTAATTGTTCTGGTTAGGACTTCTAGTACTGTACTGAATACAAGTGGTGAAACTGTACACCCTTGTCTTGTCCTGATCTCAGAGGAAAAACTTTCAATCTTTGACCATTCAGTATGATGATAGCTACGGGTTTTACTTTATTATGTTGAAATAGTTTCCTTATATTCCTGGTTTGCTGAGTGTTTTAGCAGGTAAGTTTTAATGAAAGAAAGAAAGAAAACCTGAGTTATAGGTGCTGAGAGTGTCTCTAGCCTAGTGACAGGGAAAATGCTACTGCCTTTGGCAAAATAACATGTTAATGCACAGTTGATGTTTTAGGCATCATCTGTGTACATTTTCAGTCATGTTTTGGCTGAAGAAAAATAGTACTATGGTTAACTCAATAGGGAAGACTGACACTAATCAAATAATCATACAAATATATTCCAGAGTAACTATAGTATAATTTTGTTCACAGCTGTATTTCCAGCATCTCGCACAGTGCCAGGTGCACAGGTGCTCCCTACAGGTATTCATTGAATTCAAATGCAGAAGACTTAAGATTTAAGCCAATAAGCTAAAAACTATATTGTTTATAATTTTTTAATGGGAAAACATTTGTTTTTATTTTATTTTAAACCATCTTCCCTGTTAACTCAGTCTTGGTACCACGGTAACAAAACAAAATCAGACTTCACTACTGTAAAATGAAATAGGCACGTGACCTTCTCTAAAACAAGTGTTTTTAAAAGTGAGGCAGTATCTTTCAAGTTGATGATAGTGGAAGTTGGTTATCAAGATCCAAAATTTCAAAGGGAGGCATAACTTAGAAGAAACTTCTCAGGTGCCTGTTGATGCCAGATTTATAATGCATTTCAAATATTCAGTACCTAGTTTATTTGCAGAACAAGTTAAAAATTCTTAAATGCAAACTGCAGTGGTTTTTAGAATCCTTTTTTTCTTAATTTTTAAAATTTTGATGCCCTGTAAATTTGACATTGCAGATTGAGTTTTCACAACATCCTCACTGTCTCAAATAACAGAAACTTCAAAATGTATAATGTACTGTTATATAAATTGATATTGAATTATGTTAAGGTTGGAATAAATAAAAGTCACTTTAATCCAATACATAGAGCATCCTTTACCTCACAGGAATCAGAAAACTTTTTTGAGCATTGTTAGAGTTTTTAGATAGAACATTGGACTGGGAATCAAACCTCCATTGAGATTCTGACTAGCATTAATAGGTTTGTGATTTTAAGCAAGTCATTTAACCTATCTGGGGCTTAATTTTCCGTGTGTGTGTGTGTATTTTACGAAGATATATGCAGTGTTTTACACAGCAGCTTTGCCATCTTGTGTTTGCTATTCATTTCTTTCCCTTCCTGTTTGCTCTTCCTTACCAGTGTGAATTGATTATTATGAACATCCTACCAACCATGTCTCTCCCATTTGTTCTTCCACTCTCCCTTTCCTTCTCTATTTTCTATATTGCTACCACATTTATGTTTCATTAAAAAAAAAACAAAAAAACAACTTGGGCATGTTATCTCCCTACTTTAAAAACCTGTGTTGGGGCACCTGGGTGGCTCAGTTGTTAAGCATCTGCCTTCCACTCAGGACATGAACTCATGAACCTGGAGTCCCAGGATCCCACCCCACATCGGGCTCCCTGCTCAGCAGGAAGCCTGCTTCTCCCTCTCTCACTCTCCTTGCTTGTGTTCCTTCTAAGCTGTGTTTTTCTCTGTCAAATAAAATAAAATCTTAAAAAAAAAAAAAAGAAAGAAAGAAAAGCCTGTATTAACTTCCCATTGTTTATAGGATAAAATGGAAACTTATGAGAGTTTGTAGACCATCTCCAACCTTCCATTTCCCATTATTCCAGCCATACCAAGCTCTCTCTTATGCTTCTGTTTTTCATGTGTTTATCCCAGTGCTTGGAGTTCTTTCTCTTTGTCATCCAGGAGACTCTGAGATGATTCATCTCCCACTTCAGGGATAGATTTTGATTACTCCAAGCCAGTCAGCTCAAGTCATTTCCCTGTAAACTGTTATTTATCCCAGTCAGATTGAAGGGAAGGAGACATTCTATTTCTGGGGGAGAAGACTTTTTCCCTTATTGTATATGAACAAGAAAATAGATGATCCCAGTTGCCACTGGCAGATGTCTTATGACCACAAGGGATGATGAAGCATGCCTGGAAGATGGTAGATCAGAGAGAATGAACATAGGTCCATGATAACATCATTTTGGGCACATACTGTACTGGAGCCTGTGGCTTTCCCTTCCATGGGATTTCTTCACCTGATAGATAAATGTTGAAGCCATTTCTTTGGAGTTATTTGCCATCAAAAATTTTATTGATACAGTCATGTTTATTCCTCAAGACCCAGTTCAGATATGACCTTTATCAATAGTCATACACTCACTCCCTTAGTATTTTGGCTTACCCATCCAGCCCTCTTGCACTCTACTATAATCACTTACTTGTATATTTGACTCCACGTAATTTGGTGTACTTTGAGCCAAAGCCTACAGGATGGAGCACAGTGTCTGCTACATTAACAACTCAGCAATGAGTTTTTAGGATGAACTAATAACATGAAAAGGGGTTTTGTAAACAATCTTTAAATAAACATGAGGTATGTTACTGTCTTTAAACTAAAGGGAAGGGGCACCTGGGTGGCTCAGTTGGTTAAGCAACTGCCTTCGGCTCAGGTCATGATCCCGGAGACCAGGGATCGAGTCCCACATCGGGCTCCCTGCTCGGCGGGAAGCCTGCTTCTCCCTCTCTCACTCCCCCTGCTTGTGTTCCCTCTCTCGCTGTGTTTCTCTCTGTCAAATAAATAAAATCTTAAAAAAAAAAATAAATAAATAAATAAACTAAAGGGAAATGGAGAAATCAGTTTGACTAAATATACAAAGTGTTCTTTGTCCTTAATTATTTTCTAAAAGTATTCACTTGGATAAAAACTTTGACATTTCTTCTGGCCACAGTTCCTTCAGTTTTATGAAAAGTCTTAGGAATGTTGGAGTCCTGGAAGGAGCAATAATGAATTGTGTTGTTACTGTGCAATTTCCTTCCTTCCTTCCTTTTTTAGGAGATTTAAGTGCCAGAACTAACTTCCAGTGTAATATGTGTATTTTTTCCCCTATATTTTGAAAATATATTCAGGTCTCTTTTATCTGGGATTTTTTTTTTTTTAAAGATTGTATTTATTTATTTGACAGAGAGAAACACAGCTAGAGAGGGAACACTAGCAGGGGGAGTGAGAGAGGGAGAAGCAGGCTTCCTGCAGAGAGCCTGATGTGGGGCTTGATCCTGGGACTCCGAGATCATGACCTGAGCTGAAGGCAGTCGCTTAACCAACTGAACCACCCAGGTGCCCCTTTTATCTGGGATTTATTTGTGAATTGTTCTTTAGAGAAAAATTCCATAATGTGCTTTATAAGACCTAATTATTCTTGTCTTCAGACTTTCCCAAAATATTTCTTGCTTGCTTGAGACTATACATAAGAATTTTCTGGTAAGCAAAAAAAAAAAAAAAAAAAAAAAAAAGCTTTGTGGACGAACTAGATGAATTGTAGCAAATGTTAGTAATAGCTTATGACAGAGAATTCTCATTATAGCCTTAATTACAAAGTCATAGTTCTGTCATGTGCTTCAACAATAAAGTCTGACAGAAGAGGAAGGATGGGAAAGGAGAATTAAAATTCCTGTCTCAGTATACTTCACCATTTGTTGGCTTGAGTCAAATAAATTAATTTCACCATAGTAATTTGTAGTTATAGTAGCTGCCCCCCGCCATCTTGACCACAGGGGATGTGTTCCCAGACCCTAGTGGATGCCTGAAAGTGCAGATAGTACTGAACTCTATATATACTAAGATTTTTCCCTATACATACCTAGGATGAAGTTTAATTTATAAATTAGGCACACTAAGTGATGAACAATAATATACTTGATCTTAGGCAAAAGGCCAAGAAATGATCAACAGCAATAATAACAGAACAATTTTAACAATATAATGTAATAAAATTTATGTGAATGTAGTCCTTCCCTCTCAAAATACCTCAAAAAAGAGATTTATCTATCTATCTATTTATTTATTTGAGAGAGAGAGAGCGAGAGCGAGTACGCGCATGTGCCTAGAGTAGTGGGAACGGAAGTCATGGGGAGAGAGAGAGATAGAGAAGCAGGCTCACTAATGAATAGGGAGCCTGATCCAGGGCTCTGTCCCAGCATCATGACCTGAACCAAAGGCAGACACCTAACCAGCTGAGCCACCTAGGCATCCCGTCTCAAAAGGTCGTACTGTACTGTACTAACAAACCTTGTGATGATGTGAAATGGTAAAATGAATGCCTGTGGGATGAGATGAATGAGGTGAGTGACCATAGACATTGTGACACAGCAGTAAGCTACTGTTTACCTTCTGACAATACACACTGCAGAAGGTGAACAATGGATAAGGGGAGACTACTGTAGCTACACTTAAATTATTGTTTTAATAATTGAATATCTTTTAATGGTTATTTTATGGGTTTAGATTTTGTAAACCCATTTAGAATGATGATTTGTGAGATTTCCATAGTGACTATTCCTAGGTTATTTGTGGTTCTTCAGAGATTCTCTTTTTTTTTTTTTTTTAAGATTTCATTTATTTATTTGACAGAGAGATCACAAGTAGGCAGAGAGGCAGGCAGAGAGAGGAGGAAGCGAGAGCCTGATGCGGGCCTCGATCCCAGGACCCCAAGATCATGACCTGAGCCTAAGGCAGAGGCTTTAACCCACTGAGCCACCCAGGCACCCAGAGATTCTCTTTTTTAAATCATTTAAACAGCTAAGAGATAAATTTCAGACAATGTGAGATATACATTTATAAGGTAGGCATTTTATTTAAGAAGTATTTCATAACAAGAAATACAAAGGGAACACTAAGAATATATAATATCATTTTATTATCAAAAACACAGATACCTTCCACACCAAAGTGAAACTGTGACTCTGTAGGAGAGCCAAAGTTCTAGGAACTAGGCTCATCTCCTCATTTCTGTGCTTTCTTTCCCTCAATTTCTAGTTTAAAAATTCAAATGGTTACACTTAAAAGAATGTTGCATAGATTAATGGAATGGAATGTACTTTTATATTCTTTTAAGAATGCATTTTTAATAGGAAATGAAAGTATCAGCAGGGGACTGACAGCTGTTTTGAATTACAATAGGGTATATTAGAAAAATCCCACATGGGCTTAATAAGATTCTCCTAAGCAAAATTCTAACAAGTAATCTCTATTTGCAGTAATACCATGGAATTTTATAGAAAAATGCCATTTTAAAAGATATCTTCATGGTAACGACACTTATCCTGGTGAACATTGGGTAATGTACAGAATTGTCAACTCAGTATGTTGTTGATAACATGATAACACCTGATATTTAATATAACATATATGTCAGCCATACAAAAAAGATATCTTTATTTAATATATATAAACATGTTTTCTGACTAGACTCTTTTTTGGTGGTGGTTGGGTAGGGGAGATAACTATTTTTAGTACACGATCTTGAGCTACTAGCTACAGGTAGGTCCACACTCTTTTTATAATTTGAAATTCCAGAATTTCTGAACACCATTTTTTAGGGAAACTCATTTGATGGCAAACACTGATATGGCCTGAATTCATTTGGCAACAGAACCTCATCAAAACTAATATAGCTTAGTTTAAATATATAATACACTTTACGGCAAAATGTTAATTTGTTAGATTATGGAGTGCTATGCTAAACCTAACTAGGGGGATTTACGTAATTACAGTAAGTCATCTACATTCTGTATTACTTTCTTAGAAAAGAAAGGAAAAGGAGAGGAAAAGTCTGAATTTTAGGCCATCTAGCTCCAGAGGTTTCTACCTCATGAGGGATTGTGGATATGTATTCCAAATAACACTTCTAAACCGCTAATGGACATTAAATATATTTCTTAATGATGGAACTGTGTTTGAAAGACTATATAGTGTGTAACACTCAATAGTTTAATTCTGTAAAGTTTATAAACAATGTAAGGAGAATATATAAGAAGTAGAATAAACTCACCATTGCCTTATAGGTTTAATTGTAATTAAACATATATTACATAAAATTAGATGCTGGAGTAGAGAGATAGGAGAAGGAAGTTACTAGCTAATTTCATTATTGCTTCTATTGGGGAGCCATTGGATAGTAGCCAAAAAAAGGGGGATTTGGGGGGGTGGCGCCTGGGTGGCTCAGTCATTGAGCATCTGCTTTCCACTCAGGTCATGATCCTGGAGTCCCAGGATCGGGCTCCCTGCTCGGCGGGAAGCCTGCTTCTCCCTCTCTCACTTCCTTGGCTTGTGTTCCCTTTCTAGCTGTGTTTCTCTCTGTTAAATAAATAAATAGATAGATAATAGAAAGATAGGAATTTGGGTTATTGTATAGAAGTATTCATAAAGGTGACTTTTTATATGTCCATCTGTTCCCAAGATTATGGCCAGAAGGATATCAGGGTCATCAAGAATAATTTGGAGGTTGCCAAGGACCTGTTTTAGTTTATAGTGTTTTCAAGTCTGACCAAGAACTCTTAAATTTGAAGGGGGGAGAAGTATTAATGAAGTTAACTGTAGGGCAGGGAGGGGTAAATTTAGAGTAGACAGGGAGAGCATCAAGTCTTCTTTGAATATATGTTGTTTTGTGGTTTTGACTTTAAACTCATCAAAGTATTTTACAGAATTATGTAACACTTAAGTTAAAAATGTAATGCCTGAAAATCAGAGATAACAAAACTTACCACGTGTTCTTCCAGCTAATGATACACAGAGTAAACTACTCCATGTGACTAACATACATGATAATTTGTAGGATATTTTGAGTTGGGTAATATCCTAAGGGTAGAAAGAACTGCAAAAAATAGACATAAATGATTTTCTTTATCATATTGTTGATGGTAGATAGTATTGACATTTTCATTCTCAGCTGTTGCATGTATACTGTGAGATAAAGTAAATGAACAGTTACGTAGGCAACATTGAGAATAAGGTTTTGGCATGAAAGAAAGGAGAAACAGATGAAGGATCAATGAGATTAAGTAAAAGTCCTACAAATCTGGGTCACCTGGGTGGCTCAGTTGGTTAAGCCACTGCCTTCAGCTCAGGTCATGATCCTGGAGACCTGGGATCGAGTCCCACATTGGGCTCCCTGCTCGGCAGAAAGCCTGCTTCTCCCTCTCTCACTCCCCCTGCTTGTGTTCCCTCTCTGGCTGTGTTTCTCTCTGTCAAATAAATAAAATCTTTAAAAAAAAAAAAAAAAGTCCTACAAATCTGAAATACACTGGAAGCATCAGTATAAGGTCCTGTATTTGTTTGTATCTATGTACATGCTTATATAGATATGAGTGTATTCTCTACCCAAACCCTCTGGATTATTTGAAGCAAATTCCAGATAGCATATTTTATTTCACCTGTAAATATTTCTTTATACATCTCTAAGAGAAAAGATGTAAAAGAACAACTACATTACCATTATTACATGTAAAGTAATCAACAGTAATTCCTTAATAGTTTCCCAACTGGTTTACTTTTTCTTAGTTTGTTTGACTCAGGATCCAAGTAAGGTCTATACATTGTGACTGCATGATTATGTCTCTTAAATAGGTTCCTTCCCCACCCACTCTTTTTTCTCTCTTGCAGTTTTCTTTGTTGTTACTGAAAAAAAATCAGATTATCTGGTAGTTTCCCACAACGTGAATTTTGCCAAACACCTCACCATGATGTAGTTTAATATGTTCCTCTGGCCCCCGTATTTACTGTAATTGACAGAATTAGTGACTTGATCAGATTCAGGATCATTTTCATACTTCTTAAGTTTATTTTGCCAAGACTGCTTCATAAATGGTGATGTGTAATTCCAACAATAGGTACAAAATGTCTAGTTTTCAGTCTGCGATATTAACAATTATCAATGACCACCAACTAAGGTCATTAATTAGGAGTTGCAACATGGTGATATTCTATCTTCCCTTCTTTATTCACTAGCTAGAAATTTTCTGAAAGAGAAACATCAACTATTCACTTTTCCGATACATAGTTTGTGTAGAAAAGGCAGAATAAAAGAACGATTCCTTACCTTTATTTCCTAATTTTCAAAACAATGAACTTTGTAGCATTTTCTAATGATGACCAGCAGGTTTAAAAGAATGTTATGGATTTACAGATTTAACTGTATTTGATAAGGTTTCAGTCCTTTGCAGTTATCCTCACTGAGGCTCAAATTGTCACATATTTGGATAGTGGAAACTTATTCAAATTGGTTCCTGAGATCTTATGACACAGTGAAGCTATCTCTGATAGCTTCTTTGCTTTCTGGGGTTACATCTTGTATTCTTCTTGCCTTAGACATGGAATCAACGATCTCTTTATATTTTTTTTAGATTTTATTTATTTATTTGAAATATAGAGAGAAAGGACAGAGCAGGGGGGAGGGGCAGCAAGAGGGAGACGCAGTTCTCCCTGCTGAGCAGGGAGTCCAACATGGGGCTCCATCCCAAAACCCTGGAATCATGACATGAGCAAAAGACAGATGCTTAACCAACTGGGTCACTCTGGTGCCCCTCAACCATCTCTTTAAAGAAGCTCTAATTTCTTTCAGTAGGAAATGAATGGTATTTAGAAACCACAGTCTGGGTGCTATGAAAGCTAAGTGCCTTTTAGTACAGAGAGAGGTAATTTTATACACTCATATCTATATAAACATGTACATAGATACAAACAAATACAGGACTTTATACTGATGCTTCCAGTGTATTTCAGATTTGTAGGACTTTTACTTAATCTCATTGATCCTTCCATCTGTTTCTCCTTTCTTATATGCCAAAACCCTATTCTCAATGTTGCCTACATAACTGTTCATTTACTTTATCTCACAGTATACATGCAACAGCTGAGAATGAAAATATATCTACCATCAACAATATGATAAAGAAAATCATTTTATGTCTATTTTTTGCAGTTCTTTCTACCCTTAGGATATTACCCAACTCAAAATATCCTACAAATTATCATGTATGCCAGTCACGTGGAGTAGTTTACTCTGTGTATCATTAGCTGGAAAAATACGTGGTAAGTTTTGTTATCTTTGATTTTCAGGCATTACATTTTTAACTTGTAGTAATGTAATAATGGTAATGTAGTTGTTCTTTTACATCTTTTCTCTTAGAGATGTATAAAGAAATATTTACAGGTGAAATAACATATGCTATCTGGAATTTGCTTCAAGTAATCCAGAGGGTTTGGGTAGAGAATGAATTGGGATACAGTGATACAAGACTGCCAGACTGGTAATTATTGAAACTTAGTGATGGACGGAGATTGTGTTACTATTCTATTTTTGTGCTTTTTTTTTTCTTTATTACACAAATCGCAGAAGTATCTTCTGCAAAGGAGGAAAAAACAAGTAATAGGAAGGAGTAAAAATAGCATGTTCACTAGAGGTGGTTGATATTTATGAGTATAACCACAATCCAGAAACTTTTTATTGTTCACCAACAGTGTAGAACACTGGATATTAGTTTAAGATATGCTCCTTAATCTTAATGGAGTGATGAAATAGAAACTTCAGCAATTTCAGACTTGAGTAACAAAAACAGTGTGCTGTAGAACTAGGGAGATTTAAAGAAGACATGACCATATTCTTTGGAAAGGTTAGTATAGGACTGAAGACTTGAGGTGCTTTCTTATTGAGCAAAAACAGTAGGTTTAAGGTGAGAATGCCTAGGATCTAGTTTTGGTTTTGCCATTTTATAATATATTTCACTTTGGGTAAGTCACTTACCTTTCTGCTTCATTCAGGGATTAGACAATGAAGCCTGTCCTGCCTACATTGAAGACTTGATATGAGAGTAAAATGAATTACTGTGTGAAAAGCACTTTGTAAACTATATGGTCCTCTTATAAGATACTTCCACTATAATCATTAAAAGAATATAAAGGAAAGAAAGACATTGCTTTTCTGTCTGTTTTAATGGAGATTTTTCTCACTTACCTTTTTAAAATTGTGATTAAAAGGGGCGCCTGGGTGGCTCAGTCCATTAGGCATCTGCCTTTGGCTCACGTTATGATCTCAGGGTCCTGAGATCGAACTGTACATCCGGCTCTTTGCTCAAAAGGAAGCCTTCCTCTCTCTCTCCCTCTTCCCCTGTTTGTGCTCTCTCTCAAATAAAATATTTTTTAAAAATTGTGGTTAAAAATATATATAACATTGAAATATACATATATAGATTTCATAATATTTATTTTAACGAGCTTTAAGTGTACGGTGCTGTGGCTTTAAGTACATTCACATTGTTGTATCAGAATTTCCTTCCTTTTAAAGGTTGAATTATATGTTACATACCATTTTGTTCATTTATCTGTCTGATGGACACTTAGTTTGCTTCCACCTCTTGGCTATTGTGAATAATGTTGCTATGAAGATGGGAATACAAGTAGCTGTTTGAGTCCCTGTTTTCAGTTTTTTAATAGCCAGAAGTGAAATTGCTGAATCATATGGCAATTCTGTGTTTAATTTTTGAGGAATCAGTGTGGGTTTTTAAAATAATTACCTTATTGTTTGTGTATTTTGAAACATCTCAACAGAGTGTCATATTTAAGGCTGTATGTATACTATGATTCAGGGGTGTCTTTTTTTAGGAAATTTTTTTTCCTTCCCAAATATAGTGCAGTTTTTAAATCACACTCTCCTATGAGGCTTAGACTATATCCAGTGGATCCTGAGAAACAATTTTTGTATTGAAAATACAAAAAGATAATTAAAAACAAGTCTTTCCTTATGTAATATTTATCTTTATTTATTTTTTAAAAGATTTTATTTTTGTGAGGGGAGAGAGTAAGAGAGCATGAAAACAAGGTGAGGGGCAGAGAGAGAAGCAGACTCCCCACTGAGCAGGGAGCCTGAACACTTCAGGGCTCGATCCCAGGACCCTGGAACCCTGACTTAAGTGGAAGGCAGATGCTTAACCGACTCAGCCACCCAGGTACCCTGTAATGTTTATTTTTTAAAAACTGATTTCATTCAGGAGTTTTTCATTCAGTGCCTCATATATGTCAGGCACTGTTCTACGTGCTGAGGATTTAATGTTGAATACACGAACTTCTGGCTCTCCTGGAGCCTACATTGTAGTGTGAGACTGTTTTTTTGTTTTTTTTTTTTCAGACTACCAGTCATCTTTTATTGGATGTTAATTATGAATTAGGATATGAAAGGATGCAAGGGTGCCAGGCAAAGGTCATGGTCAGGAATGCCACATGTGCCTCCAAACTGGGCCCTCTTCAGTGGTACTTGCATCGCCGCTCGTGTTTGAGTTCCTTGTAACAACGAAAGTAGTTGAAAACCACATAAGCTGCCAGCACCATAGAAATCCCAGCAACGCCCCCTTTCTTCACATTGACATACTTGTTGTAATACCGGTAGTAACCTCTTTGAAATGCGCCAGCAATGCCCTTAGGGCTGAAATCCCGCATCTGTATCCAGCTGGGCAGCTCTCCTAGTTCCACATCCATGATCTTCTTCTCCTTCAGTGGTACAACTGACGCCATCTTGGAGTCCTAGCGTGTGAGACTGTTAATAAGAAACAGGTACATAATTTCAAATGCTGAAAAGTGCTATAGAGAAAAATAAACTGAAGAAAAGAGATAGAGAATGATGGGATAAGATGGCATGTTATTTTTTAGAGGATGATTAGGGAAAGCCTCTTTGAGTGCATGGCACTTGAGCAAAGATCTGAATAAAATGAGAGTGACCCATGTGAGGACTTTGTGGGAAAAGTGTTCCAGGCATAGGGAATAGCAGGCGCCGAGGTAGGGGCAGAAAATGCTTTTTTAAGGAAATGACTCAGGAGTCCAATGAAGACCTGTATATCTCAACCAGTACCTAGTACCCATATAAAGAAATGGATTGGTTTAAAATAACTCATTAGAAAGAAAAGTAGGGGAAAACTTAAAAGGGAAAAAATGTTAGGGAAACATTTGTGTATTCTGTTAATGATTCTAGAAAATATCATACATCTATTCACTCATGGGGTGAAAGATGCTGGCAAAATATTACGGCTGACAAGACATTCATTCCAATAATGGTTACTGCATGAAAGACCTACCCTCTTTCTCTGAGGTATAATTTTCTTGGCGTGGTGAACCCAAAAGTTACTGTCTTTGTTCAGAGAAGGCAGAAATGAAACAACTGATAAAGAGAACGTTTCAGGAAGTCATGTCTAAAAATCATAGTTAATAAATTGCCTTAATATCCACTATATCTTACTGATAGCATATATGAGAATAACTCAGATACTGTTAGGTGACACATGAACTCAGACATCTCAAGGATTGGAGGAGAGCTTCAGTATCAGCCTTGTTTCACCAGGCACTATGCAGTAATGCAGTTACACCAGAAATGGCTTTAGGCCTCAAAAAATGAACAGTGTCAGGGCACCTGGCAGACTCAGTTGGTAGAGTACGAGATTCTTCCTCTTAGGGTTATGAGTTGAAGCCCCACGTTGGGTATAGAACTTATTTATTTTTTTTTAAAAAGTGACATTCTTAGACTCTCTCACTTTGCAAACATTGATAGGACATTGATAAATCATATCCTTAGTCAGAAGTAAGTGAATTATGGGACACCTGGGTGTCTTGTCTCAGTCAGTTAAAGAAAGACTTTTTTTTTTTTTTAAGATTTTATTTATTTATTAGAGAGCATGTGCTCAAGCAGAAGGAGAGCAGGCAGAGGGAGAAGCAGGCTCCCTGCTGACCAAGGAGCCCAGTGCAGGACTCTGTCCCAGGACTGGGATTACTGCCTGAGCCAAAGGCAGACTCACAACCATCTGAGCCACCCAGGCATCCCGCTCAGTCAGTTAAGCATCCAACTTGATTTCGGCTCAGGTCATGATCATAGGGTCATGAGATCGAACCCTGCATTGGGCTCTGCGTTCAGCAAGGAGTCTGCCTTAAGGTTCTCTCTCGCCCTCTCCCCTCTCCCCCACACTCTCTTTCTGCAATAAATCTTTTTTTTTTTAAGTAAATTATATCAAGAGAATGGCATATTGTAATACAAATTTGAGTGTACCTCTAGAGCTGAGAATATTATTATTAGGAAACTCTTGTTTTTAGACTTCTTCCTTTACGTTTGTTCTGTTTATATTACTTCTTCCGTGATATGTCTCTCTGGTACCTCAGATCCATTATCCTTTTTATTCCCAGTTCACCCACAAATTGCATGTCCTGTATTTCTTCTTGGTTCACAGCATTGCTAACCACCGGTCATGCAAGATAAAGACATCATCATCATTCCCTTCTTCCTTTCCATCATTGTCTCACCAGTTTTGTGGTATGTTCTATGATAAGGACTTCATAGGGTTTATATTACCTTTTTATTGTAGATATCCTAAACAAATACAAAATAATATTTTAACATGCAGACTTACATTGCATAAATAGGACCTAGACTGTTTCAGTCTATGCCTGGACTGCAATATCCTCTTCCTGTGTTTCTGCTACAGCAAGTGGGTAGCACAGGATGAGCAGTGTGGTTGAGGAAGGAGATAGGAAAAATTTTTATCATAGTTCTAAGAAAGGTCTCTACTAATGGTTATAAGGCTAAGAGTTTTGTCTCATTTTCTACTTCTCGTTTTACCTAAGAGGCCTTGTTGGTGCCTGTCCTAGAGTCCTTCCTAGCTGGCATTTCCAAAACTTGTTCATCATCAAACCCACATCTTTTACTAGCACCTCTGTATACAGGGTTCTTTCTAACTATAGACTTCAGAAGAAATTTAGGAGGAATACTCTTGATTTGTCGTGCCAACAAAGATTCTGAAAGTTTCAGAATGGGGTGGTCCTCACTAAGGCTAATGCCTCGCTATAGATAGTTTCCTGTCCCTTTTCACTGAAAATTTAAAGTAATAGGGTTTTCTCCCATATTTATTTGGATGCTCTTAGTCTGGAAAAACAAAATTTTAGTACAGAATTATTGATAAGTTCTAAACTGTTACTATCTTCCCATTATAACAACTTGAATAATTCATGGGGCCATGCACATGACTATTCCCTTGATGGTCTGGTAGTTTGGAATTTGATGTCCTTAAGAAGACTGCCTCATGTTTCTGTTTTGTTTTGTAATCTGCTCCCGTGTGCAGGCCTACTGTCAGGCTTACTCAGCATGTTCTTATATCTCCAATTCTACCACTGGCGCCCACAGAAACTAACGAACAAGAAATACATCCTTGTATTTTTTTTTGTTTGTTTAACATTTTCGTAAGTTGGTTTTCAGAAAATATGAGTTTTTGGCTTTGAACGGAGAGTATAAGAAATTCCGTGTTTTTTCTTTACATTCAGTTGCTTTGAATATATTGTCTGGTTTCAGCTTTATTTCTCTCTGCAAGTCCTTTATAAACTCAAATCTCGACTCAGATTTCCAGTGCCTTCTCTAAACCATTGAGAGCTACTTTTTTTATACGCCATTAAGCTAACAATAAAAACAGTTGTCCCCGATTAGAACAACAATTTTATTTATTCACTCAAATATTGCATTCTTGGCTCAAAACTAGTCTTCCTGTCATGAAGACAGAAGTCCTAATTGCACCATTGTCTTATAAGACAGTTGATTGGGCAGTTCTGTAATCTCTCATGGAGGGCCTCATAATCATTTCCACTCTTGGCTTACAGGCCCTTTTTCCTAGCTATTGGAGAAAATTTTTCTCATTCCTTTGAGAGCTACCTCAGTTTGGGGGATATAGCTGCCAGGAGACGGCAGCAAAGCCTTGGGTGTCATGGATGGCTGGTGCCACGTAGCTCCCACTGTGGTTGCTGTGGATGTCACTATTCTGGCCAAAGCTGCCCCACGACATCTCAGTTACTACTGCCAGAGACCCAGGCAAGGGGGTGAAGCAAAAACCCAGGACCTGAGAGTCAGGCTTCCAAACCTTTTTACCCCTGTATTCCCATTTTTCCATTCAGGAGGCTTTCAATCTGAGGTTTTAAGTCTGGACGAAACATTTTGAATGGGAGCTCTGAGGTAAAGGATGCTGAATAAGATGCTTATTCACATCTTCACTGCAGCTGCATGGGTCCTTTACCCACCTCTTTCCGGGAATTGGCCTCAGCTTTAAATGTCTAGAAACTCAGTATTTCAGAATACTTCAATATCTCCAAGACGTATGTTGCATTCAGGCCAGGTCAGACCTGGCGCAAGATGAGGCCCCTCATGAAAACCCTTATGATGGGTACTTCTCATTTCCACTGTCATTTAATTCTTAATGTGAAGTAGGTGCTAGTGTCCTCATTTTAGGGATTAGTAAAGTCAGATCCTTATTAACACTTTCAGGACCATTGTAAAAATGCTCCAATAACACTTCCTGCATCAAGTACCTTCTGCCTTCAGACCATGTAGCAATCTTTGTGTTGTTTTTTTTTTTAGTAATCTTTTAAAACAAATGTAAATGTGCTTCCCTCCTACTATTCTATGCTTTGTTCCAGTAGTTTCCGCATTGTGTTCTGAATAAAGACTCAACACTTCAATGTGGGATTTGAGGCTTTTTGATCCAGTTCCTACCCATACATTTAAACATACGTACTTCTTAGGCATGAGACACATTATTTATCTAAATGTTCATGATAATAGTTAACATTTATTCCACTCGAATGTTCTGTGTACTTTGTGTTCTATGATGGATGGTAAGAAAGATAAAGCAGCTGAGTGCATACCCTTGGGAAGTATACAGTTAGGTGGAAATGTAATTATATGCTGCAGTATTAGCAGATAATAGAGGTACAGGGCTGTGAGAACTGGGAGTGGGGCGCTGACTGGCACTGGAGTTATTTCCATTTAATCATCCCTTTTTTTATACCTTGAACAACGGCCTTTCCTTTTTTTTAAAAAGATTTTATTTATTTATTTATTTATTTATTTATTTATTTATTTATTTATTTGACAGAGAGAAACACAGCCAGAGAGGGAACACAAGCAAGGGGAGTGAGAGAGGGAGAAGCCGGGCTTGATCCCGCGTCTCTGGGATCATGACCTGAGCCAAAGGCAGTCGCTTAACCAACTGAGCCACCCAGGCGCCCCCGGCCTTTCCTTTTTTACTTGATGCACTCCTGTTAATTCTTAAAGGTCTGGCTCTAAACTAGGAAGCCAAAACAGTAGCCTTTCTTTTAATTTCACGAGAAATTCTCCTATTGAGTGTGTAAATCACTGCTGTATTCCCAGGACCTATCAAAATGCCTTTATACAGCAGGTGCCCCAAATTGGATGGGTGGATGCATGGTTGATCAGTCATTAACAAGTGTCGTCCTACTGCCAAGGAACATGCGGTCTAGCTATAAATATTCAGAAAGGCACTTTCGCTATGATTTCATAAGCTATCCTTCCAGATAGGTCATTTTTTGTTTTGTGAGAGAGAACCTTTTAAGCGCCAAAAGTAACAACTGTCAGGTGTGTACTCACTTCCCAGTTCTTATATATTTGTCTGCTCTGGAAATTTTTCCTTCAAACATTTAGGGGAAAAAATTTTGCAAAGAAAACATCATTTATAGATACAAGAGCCTAAATGCCAAGCCTGGTTCTGTAATTTACCAGCTCTGTGACATTGGGTAAGTAACGAAGCCTTCTTCCATGCCTCATTTTCCTAACCTCCCAGTCTTTTCCTTGTGCAAAGTGGGAATAATAATAGACCTACACCTCACATGATTGAGAAATTTAAAAAATTAATTCATGTACACTGTTTAAGACTGGCTGACTGTGGGGCACCTGGGTGGCTCAGTTGGTTAAGCAACTGCCTTCGGCTCAGGTCATGATCCTGGAGACCTGGGATCGAGTCCCACATCAGGCTCCCTGCTCTGTGGGAAGCCTGCTTCTCCCTCTCTCACTCCCCCTGCTTGTGTTCCCTCTCTGGCTGTGTTTCTCTCTGTCAAATAAATAAAATCTTTAAAAAAAAAAAAAAAAAAAAGACTGGCTGACTGTCAGTAGTAATTATAATCATATTGTACATATATCTCTTCAAATTTTTATTTCTATAGGAAGCTTATAACAAACATTTAAATTCTAGCCATAAGCCTTACACATCAAATATAAGCATTTAAATATAAGCCAAAACAATTTTGATAATTTTGAGCTCTGAGTGATCCCCAGCTTGAGGGCTCAGTATACTATTACCTTTTGTATATTTTGTATCATGAAAGTCATGATACAATTTAAAATCAGAAATGTGTAAGTTAGAAGAGTGCAAATATTTCTAAATATAAAAATTAAAGTATACTATATTATTTCTGGCAAATATAATTTTATGAAATACTGTTTATTTCATTTGACATTGAAATATTTGTATAGGGGTGCCTGGATGGCTTAGTCGTTAAGCGTATGCTTTCGGCTCAGGTCATGATCCCAAGAGTCCCAGGATCAAGCCCCGCATCAGGCTCCCTGCTCGGCAGGAAGCCTGCTTCTCTCTCTCCTGCTCCCCCTGCTTGTGTTCCCTCTTTAGCTTTGTTTCTCTCTGTCAAATAAATAAATAAAATCTTTTAAAAAAGAAATATTTGTATATCTTTTATTAGTGATTGATACGAGACATTCCTGAAATGGAAAGATTTTCCAGTCTAAATTTTTTTCAAATGAAGTCTCTGATGCTTGAAGAGAAATACAATAATAACTAGTCTATTTACTTTACCTGGAAAAGAAATTTCCTTAGATAAGTCCATTTTGAACCATAGCCATAAAGCTCCAAAAGTATACGTTTTCTAAATGACAGTAATTTTTTGATGGCAAGTTTTTATAACTTTTTTTTTAAATTGTGATAGAATATGTATAACATGGGATGCCTGGGTGGCTCAGTTGGTTAAGCGACTGCATTCGGCTCAGGTCATGATCCCGGAGACCCGGGATCAAGCCCCACATCGGGCTCCCTGCTCGGCGGGAAGCCTGCTTCTCCCTCTCTCACTCCTCCTGCTTGTGTTCCCTTTTTAACTTTGTTTCTCTCTATCAAATAAATAAATAAAATCTTTAAAAAAAAAGAATATGTATAACATAAATACATTTACGTATAAAATTTACCATCCTGACCATTTTCAACTGTGTGTTCAGTGGTATCACATACATTTGTATTGTATAACCATCACCACCGTCTGTCTCTGGAATTCTTTCATCTTCCCCAACTGAATCTCTACAACCATTAAACACTGACTCCCCATACTCTCCCTCCTCCCAGCCCCTGACAACTATCATTCTGCTCATGTCTCTTACGATTTTGACTACTCTAAGTGCCTCATATAAAGGGAATCATACAATATCTGTCTTTTTATAAATGACTTATTTCACTTAGCATAATGTCTGCAAGGTTCTTCTATTTTTAGTATTCCATTGTATGTACATACCACACTTTGCTTATTCATCTGCTGAATAATATTCCGTCATATGTATATAACACAATTTGCTTATTCATCCACTTGTTGATGGACTTTTGGCTTGCTTCCACATTTTAGCTACTGGGAATAATGCTACTGTGAACACCAGTGTACATGTCTTGAAACCCTGCTTTCAGTTCTTTTTTTAAAAAAAATATTTATTTGATAGCAAGATCACAAATAGGCAGAGAGGCAGGCAGAGAAAGAGGGGGAAGCAGGCTCCCCACTGAGCAGAGAGCCCGATGTGGGACTCGATCCCAGGACCCCGAGATCATGACCTGAGCCAAAGGCAGAGGCTTAACCTTCTGAGCCACCCAGGCACCCCCCAGCTTTCAATCCTTTTGGGTGTATAGCCATAAGTGAAAACTGCTGTGTCATATGGTAAATTTGTTATTAATTTTTTGAGGAACTTCCATACTGTTTTTCACATTCCATAATATACCACTTTATATTCCCACCAAGTGTACACAGCAGTTCCAATTTTTCCATCCTTGCCAACACTTATTTTGTTTTGTTGTTGTTGTTTTGTTTTTTTAAAGATTTTATTTATTTGACAGAGAGAAACACAGCCAGAGAGGAAACACAAGCAGGGGAAGTGAGAGAGGGAGAAGTAGGCTTCCCGTCAAGCAGGGAGCCCGATGTGGGACTCGATCCCGGGTCTCCGGGATTATGACCTGAGCCGAAGGCAGTCGCTTAACCAACTGAGCCACCCAGGCGCCCTATTTTCTGTTTTATTGATAATTGCTATCCTAATAGGAGTGAGGTAATATCTCATTGTGGTTTTGATTTACATTTTCCTAAGGATTAGTGATGTTTTCATGTGCTTATTTGGCGATCCATATATCTTCTTTGGATAAATGTCTTTGTAAGACCAGTTTGGTTTTTTGGTTGTTGAGTTGTAGGAATTCTCTGTGTATTCTGGATATTAATCTTTATTAGTTTATGATATGCAAATATTTTCTGCCATTCCATGAGGTTATAATTCACTTTCAAAAACAAGGTTGACCAAAAGAAAATTGAAGGCCCTTTCTAGCTCCATCACTCTGGCTTCTCTGTCTTAGTAAATATGTTTAATGGAACATGATTTTGCCTTGATAAGCTGCTGCTATAAACATGGTTGTTCTTTATCTTTGGAATGAGTGGATTTGTGGTTCTAAATGGAGGTCATCTACCTCTGTATTAGATGGCCCCAAAGGACACGTATAATAAGCCTGGTTGGTGGCTTTCTGAACTCCCAGTCTGGTCTCACCTTTTTGAAGAGATTTTCAAACAGCAAGGGTCCACTGCTGATTCTGCTTCTGACTTAACTGTTCATAGTTGCCTTTTGTTTTGTTGTTCTTAAAATGTATCCAGGGATAAAATTGAGGATTTACAAAGTAATCCTGGCTCCTTCACATAATATCTCTGAGGCCTTGGACAAGTTACTAACCTCTAAGCCTCATTAGTAAAAAGTTACTGAGAATTATATGGGTTAATACATGTGAAGTTCTAAGAACAGAGTCTGGAACATAGTAAAACCTAAATAAATGTGAGTTGTTATGTTAGGTAAAACATGCTTGGGGAATGAGGTGGACATAAGTCTTAAACTAGTCTAACTTGGGTTTTAGGAGGTTTTTTGTTTTTGTTTTTTTCTTTTTAAATTTTGTCTTATTTATACCTCTGGAAGTGTGAGATTTGGCTGTATGGGTGGCCATTCATCCCACTTGGCCCCACTAGACCCATGCTATATATGCTCTGGCATCTCATCTGGTTTGTGCCCCTTTTCACTGAAGCATTCTGGTGTGATGGTACATAATATGGTCACCTTAGATTTGACAGAAGTGAAGGATTACCATAGTTTTGCATTTCTCTTTCATTATAAATTGTTTTCCATATTCACATGTGTCCCACATTCCTATCCTTCTATAAGCATAGCTAATAGTCAGACTAAGGAGAAAACCTATGTGTAAAACCCAAAATCCAATTGCCTTTTTCCCCCTCTGTACACTAACATTTAATATAGAAATAACTCCCTTCCCCATCCTCATTTTCCAAACCAATAACTCATACAACTTCAATGAATTTTAGGTACCCTATATCAACTTTTTTATTTTAGAGATGCTGAGATCCATACATCTCAGTTTCAGAGATTCATGTATGTTAAATGCGACTTATCCCATATAAGCGATACTTTAGTGATGGGAATACTCTGTCCCAGGTCACTTGATGCCCATTGTTCTCTCTACTGTGTAAAGCAGTAAAAAGTGTTTTAATGGCAAAGGTCAAGGTTTTCCAAAGTATGTCATACAAGCACATTCCTTGAATGCTTTTTGGGGCAAAGGGGCTCCTTTAGATCATTGCTAACTACTTCCTCCTGGAGGTTCACAACACACCTTAGTATTTTAAAGATGCTAAAACATTCCGAAGTAAAGAGACCTATCAGTTTTTGTTTAATCCTGCATTTCCCAAACTTTGAGAAAACTCTCTGGAAATGTTAGTCTATGGTTTTTTGCATGGCAGAGAGGTTGATTTTTTTTTTCCTTAAAATATTCTCATGGGATTGTTAATTCTGTTGGATTCAGTATCATTTTTCCCTTTCAGCTGGGTCTGCTGCAATCACTGAAGCTTGTTTTAAGCCAGTTAGGTCATTTGATTGAGATAGGTCATATTGACCATTAATGGAGCTCCCTCAGAATGATGATTCTAGAAAAAGGATTCATCAACTTTCCAGGGTTATTTGCATCCTCTGGGCCCTCTATTTTCCTTTCTTTTCCTGCCATATAATCCAAAAATTGGATTTCATCCTGTTTTATGTAGGAGAAATACAAAGCTTGCCTAGAATGAAAATATCCCTGAGAGTTTTAATTGTGACTTGTTCTCATTTCCAGCATCTAAAGGCAGTGGGTTAGATTAAAAACTAAATAACATAATACTGTGTTCCGTATGGCTTAGGGTTACTTAATAAATAAAATTGTTCACTGAGAATTTAGAGAAATAGGGTTTTAGTACTATAACTGTACAGTCATGATTACCCCCAGCATTTGAAACTGGGGACACAAGGTGGACTTAAGGGTTATATCTGATCCTGAAAAATATCTTCCACTAAGTCTTTCCAAGACCTGTGTTTATTTTAGTATTAGAGCTCCAGTAGGGAATATGAATGTTGCCCTAATCATTTTGTCTTCCCATTGACTAGGAGTTACCAGGAAGGGATTCTGTCCCTAAATCCCAAAGACATTTTATTTTAAGTCACCTCTCCAGGGTGAGACTCCAGCTGTCCCTGTGTGCTAATTACAGTGGCAGTTGGCCAAACATCTTTATCTCAGCCTGTGACTTCCCTAGTGCTTGCTAGGTGGTCTTGTTCTCCAGTGAGGCTGATGATGTTTTGTAACTTTTGTGTATTTGTTTTAGAATTAACTTACGCTCACCATAAAATTGAGCTTTTTTAAAAAAAAGAAGAAAGGAAAAAGAAAAAGGGATTTTTGACTTGGTTTAAATTTTAGACAGACCAGGGTCACAGTGTTTTGTGTCCCTGCAGTCTTGCAAAATTCTCAGATGAAAATGATTCTGTGTGTATGTGCATACTTTGTTACAATGTGACAAATTTAGAATTGGAACTCTTTCCACCACTGTGGACACTGATTTTTTTTCATCTGGAAACATGGCACCATTCTTATTTTGTTTTAGCAGTATACTTTGCCCTGTTAGTGACTTTGCTCTGCAGTCTTTAAAAATTAAAAAGCAAACAGGGACACCTGGTTGGCTCAGTTGGTTGGCTCAGTCAGTTAAGTGTTTTATTCTTGATTTCCACTCAGGTCGTGATCTTAGCGTGATGAGATCAAGCCCCAGTCAGGCTCCATGCTCAGTGGGGGGTCTTGGAGATTCTGTCTCTCCTTCCCCCCCTGCTCATGGACTCTCTCTCTCTCTTGAGAGAGAGACTCTCAAGTAAATAAATAAATGAATACATGCCTGCAAACAAAACAAATGAAGCAGTATGTAACTTCAAGAATGAGTAAAGAAGGAAGTGAGAAGAGACCCACCTAAGAGGGACACTTTACCAGCATTTTTTACCATCCATTACTTCCAGATTCAAAGCTCATCTTTTTAATCTTTTTTCCCTCTCATTTTGGTAAAGGCTTTTATTTTGTATAATGCCTTTATTCTGCATTCTTCTTAATATATTTCTAATTTCAAAAAGAATGCCACAAACTTGGCTTCCAGGACCTGTTTTGTTTTTTCTTTTCTTTTCTTCTCTTCTCTTCTCTTTTCTCTTTCTTTTGAAGATTTTATTTATTAGAGAGAGAGAGCACACAAGCAGGGGAAGCAGCAGAGGAGGAGCAAGAAGCAGGCTTTCCACTGAGCAGGGAGTCCAGTGCAGGACTCCATCCCAGCACTTTGGGATCATGACCTGAGCCGAAGGCAGATTCTTAAGTGAGTGAGCCACCCATGTGCCCCTAGTTTTTTTTCCTAAAGAACCACTAGAAATGCCTGATAAAACCTTAAAACTTTTAAGGAGCTCAGTTTGAAAACTAAGATTTA
This sequence comes from Spilogale gracilis, assembly GCA_004023965.1. Taxonomy (NCBI): domain Eukaryota; kingdom Metazoa; phylum Chordata; class Mammalia; order Carnivora; family Mephitidae; genus Spilogale; species Spilogale gracilis. Next base: position 101,155 of record PITA01002846.1, on the reverse strand, counting down.
TTAGACCTACTGTTTTTTTCTTTTTAAGATTTTATTTATTTATTTATTTGTTTGTTTGTTTATTTATTTATTTATTTGAAAGAGAAAGCAAGAGCAAGAGGAGTGGGAGAGGGAGTAACAGACTCTATGCTGAGCAGGGAGCCTGATGTGGGGCTCAACCCCAGGACCCTGAGATCATGACGTGAGCTGAAGGCAGTTGTTCAACTGATTGAACCACGCAGGCACCCCAGACCTATAAGAGTTGACAACATTTAATGTCAACTATACTTCAGTGATAAAGTTTTTTAAATTGACAGTGTTGAAAATTAACGACCCCAAAAAGCAGCCTTTTCTACATTTCTAATATTTAAGAATAGAAAACTGAATTTACTTACATTAAACATCAGACTTTAAAAAAACTGACTTTGCTGGAAGAAGTAATTTTCTTGTCCATTTAATGTTTACAAAATAGTATGTTAAACTCTTTGGGTTCCTTGCTGGGTAGTTCTTACAGAATGCCCTGTCAAATTCCTGCCTACCCATAGCCTTTCTGACTTCAGTAGCAGGCACCCAGAGTAAAAACGTCTAATAACATGCTGTTTCCTCGGTAGGTAGGTGAATTTCAACTAAGAAATTTACTTGTTTGAGTGTATGATTTGGCATAATATCCAGTTTGTAGGTTTCCCAGTCTTGAACACCTCAGATAGATCATTCTATGCTTAAATTCTCATATATCTAGTGAAAAAAGATCGAAGAAAGCACAAATGTTAACAGTGATTTTCTTAAACTTGAATTCCTAAGGTTTTGCTGTGTCAGTAACAGAGATGAAAATAAATTCCAAGAATCTTCACACAGTTCTGTTTGCTAGCAGATTTTTTTATGATTTTGCGTGTGTATATTTATTATTTGTTAAAATCCTTCATTCTTCATTACAAGGCTAGATTACATCCTGGTTGGTTTTGTAACAATTCCAATAATAGATTTTAAATTGTGTTTTCTCTTAAACAGTTATCCCTTTTAGTCAGATAAATTTTATATATCCAGATGCTATATAGATACAGTATTCCTATAAACCCTGTTGTCTAATCTTAGAGTGTCTTCTCTCTCTCTATAAGCACTCAAAGGTGCTTAATATCTTCTGCTGGCAGCTCTGAGAGTTAGGATTCCATGTTGTGGAGTGTATTCTGTAATTGTTAAAATTATCTCTTAACTAGTACTGCCCTGTCCATGTTAAGTCATAATATCAGGTAATAGAAAGCAGTATTTTTATTTCAGGGCTTCATGAGGAGGACCCCTTAGAATATCAACCTCTTCAATGTTTATAAATTGCTTAGAATGTTAGATTATATCTAATGACTGATGGTTGCCTCTAAGGAGTGAGAAAAAAAATTGAAAAATTTTTTAGTCTCTAAATACATTCCCCTGTAATTTGAAATACTCTTTCCATAATTATATATTTAAATTAGTCTGATTTGTTACTTTTCACTGCCTTAGAAGTATATAATTGGTACATTTTATGGCTCAAAATTATAGCTACCACTGATTCATAATTCAAGTTTAACTATTTGTTTACATTTTCTGAAATTTTTACGTGTGAGTTTGACAGCATGTCATTTGCAAATAAAAGCAGTTTTCACTAGCTTGCTTTTTTTTTTAGTGTGTGTGCAAGTTGAGGTACATTTGAAAAAATGAATAAAATTATTTTTATTTCATATCAAGAAATGGATGAAAAGAGGCTGCTGGATCCAGGGTTGAAAGTTCGTAAAGGCCTCTGGGATTACACTCTGAAGAACCAGCAGATGGAATGCCTGAGTGACTGAAGAAAATGGGTGCTAATGCATCTAACTATCCTCATTCATGTTCCCCGAGGGTAGGGGGAAATTCTCAAGCCCAACAGACTTTTATAGGTAACTGTTTCAGTTTTTCTAATTTTGTTTTCTTTTGTGGATATAAATAGAATTGTGTTTTCAGTGGTCTTTTTGGATGAAAAGAGAATTGAACCGTGAAAAAGTTATTATAGATAATTCTGTAACATCCAGGTTTTTTCCAAACAAAGGTAAATCTGTCTTCTATGATTTTTATCATAGAGGATAAAAATCAAGGTGCCGTAGCACCGTTGATCTTTTCTTTGGTGTCTTAACTATAATTACCAGTTGCCCTCGGAAACCTGGCAATCTCACGTTGGTGTAAAAATAGTGAAATACAAGCTTCTTGCATCCTGGCCCATTTATTTTCCCCAGTGCAGAGCAACCTTGTTGTAGGTAAGAAAAAGAAGGGAAAAAAATCACAATTATATACAAGTGGTATTCTTAATTTAAAAATCTCCTTTACTCTCATTTCCTAAGAATCCTTGATTAAAATTTGTGATACCTGGTTTTTGATAGCCAGAAAACCAAAAGCATTTTGTCAAGTAAAGCATAATCTGCTCTTAGTCTCTATTCCTTATTTAATATAGAAGTAAATTATTTGAACTTTTTAATAACTTCGTTTATAGAAACAGAAGTTAATTTTATTTGAATGGTTCAAGAATGTCTGTTTATAAAAATTTTTAGCATGAAATATGTGTCAAAGTGAACATTGAAAATGAATGTAGGAACAAAGAAACAAATTTTCATTTGTTTGATTTCCTTCTTAGGGACATCATCCTATTCTCAGCAAGGCTATGGTTGTGAATCAAAATTATATAGCCTTGACCATGGCCATGAGAAACCACAAGACAAAAAAAAGAGAACCTCTGGCCTTGCCACCCTCAAAAAGAAGTTTATTAAGCGTCGAAAATCTAATAGGTCTGCCGATCACGCCAAGCAGATGCGAGAACTCCTCTCTGGGTGGGATGTTAGAGATGTTAATGCTTTAGTGGAGGAATATGAGGGAACTTCAGCCTTAAAGGAGCTTTCTCTACAAGCCAGTTTGGCTAGACCAGAAGCTCGGACATTGCAGAAAGATATGGCCGATCTTTATGAGTACAAGTATTGTACCGATGTAGACTTAATATTTCAAGAAACTTGTTTTCCTGTTCATCGTGCCATTTTGGCGGCGAGGTGTCCATTTTTTAAAACACTGCTTTCTTCCTCACCGGAATATGGGGCAGAGATCATTATGGACATCAATACAGCTGGTATAGACATGCCCATGTTTTCTGCTTTGCTACACTACCTTTATACAGGAGAGTTTGGAATGGAGGACTCACGGTTTCAAAATGTTGATATCCTTGTTCAGCTTAGTGAAGAATTTGGAACACCGAATTCCCTTGATGTAGATATGCGTGGACTTTTTGATTACATGTGTTACTATGATGTCGTCCTTAGTTTTTCTTCAGACTCTGAACTGGTTGAAGCTTTTGGTGGAAATCAGAACTGTTTAGATGAAGAGCTCAAAGCTCACAAGGCTATTATCTCAGCACGGTCTCCATTTTTTCGGAATTTATTACAAAGGAGGATACGGACTGGTGAAGAAATCACAGACCGAACTTTGAGGACTCCCACAAGAATTATATTAGATGAATCCATTATACCAAAAAAATATGCGAAAGTTATATTACACTGTATGTATACTGATGTGGTGGACCTGTCCGTTTTGCACTGTAGCCCCTCCGTGGGGAGTCTCAGTGAAGTTCAGGCTCTCGTCGCAGGGAAGCCAAACATGACCAAGGCAGAAGAAGCCATGGAACTTTACCACATAGCACTGTTCTTGGAATTTAACATGCTTGCACAAGGTATGACATTCTGGTTTTTAATTTTGATTTCTAGAATTACATATTTGTCTTCCACATTGAAAACACAGCCAATATGTTCCATGATTTCACTGTTTAGGATGTGCGTGGGTCAGTTATTTTGAATCTATAGTTGAGGAATCTGAGAAAGAATTGAGGGCCAGTATTAGTGTGGGTATTCATTTAGTACTAAAACCAAGCATTCAAAACTCGTGATTAAGCAATAGATGAGATGTGAGGCTCTTAATTCCCTAATGTAAGATGATAGGTGTGGGAATATATGACTACCACCTAACCCTGTCTGTACCCAAGCTTTAAAGTAGCCTCACTTCCCAGATTTCATGGTTATTCTTTATCTAGGACTCCTGGGATAACTTAGAGTCGCATTTTTATACTCAGTAACTTATTGGTGTTTGAATGTTTAGAAAAAGAATGAAAATAGTCACATTTGGATATGGGTTTATTTGAATCAAAGTTTCTGATTTAAATTTTTAAATATTCTGTATCTTCTTTTCAAACTCAACTTGTACATCGAGCAGCAGCCTTCAGTGTGTAAGGCATGGTCAGTGCTAGACCGGTGAGCCTTCTTCATTTAATTTAAACTGAAACTTTTAGGTCAGGAAAGCACATTTTTTGGGTTATAGGCTAATGAATACATGAAGATAATATTAAAAGAATTATGTATCTATTGGTAAACATTAGAATCTTAACATTTTAGAGGTGGAAAGAGACCTTCCACGTGGAACAGAGGGAATTTGTGGTCTTGAAAGAATGCATTCTTTGCTTTCAGTAGCCATATGTTAAAAGAAAACAAGCTATATGACATTACTTGAGAAATTTAGCTAATGAGTATTTGCTAAAGATTAGAAGTTGCCAGTTAGAAGAAAATGTTAATGGCTGGGGCAAAAGACAGGAATTTAATGAACTAAGGAATAATGAAAGCTACACATTTAAAAATGTTGTATGGCTCAATCAATAAATTGATTCAAGAAATAAAAAATCAAGAAATAAAAGCCCCAGCTAAATAACAGTAAGAAATTAATTACATGAGAGGAATTATATAGAAGAAGGCACTGATAACCCGGAATGGGAAAAGTTGAGATTTCTGTTACAAAAAGGATCTTTTAAAGTCTTTTTTTACCGTTATCTTTTTAGTGATAATACTAATTTAATTTTGTTACCACAATTAAAATGTTAAAATGTTTTTATCAGTTAAAAACAAGAATCATTACATTAATAATAGTGGGCTATTTTAATGTCAGACTGTAGGAAAATAATGTTATGAAAAATAACCTAGCAGTTTGACCTGCCACTATTCTGTAAAACCAGATTTATCAGAAAATGCCTCTAAAGAAAAATGTGAAGGTTGTGACATTGCTGAAAAGGTGTAATAATCTGTTTTCTCAAATTGCTTTTGTTTTTTAACATGTTTAAATAATAAGAAGCCAAAGTGTATTATATATATTTAGCTTTTTTTTTTTTTTAAGATTTTATGTATTTACTTGAGAAAGAGTGATTGAGAGAGAGCACGAGTGGGGTGAGGGTCAGAGGGAGGAGCAGACTCTTCCCTGAGCAGGGAGCATGATGTGGGACACAGCCCTAGGACTCTGGGATCATGACTCCAGCCAAAGACAGACACTTAACCAACTGAGCTACCCAGGTGCCCCACTTTGCTGTTTTTAAAAAATGGGAAAGTATCACCTGATACAGTTCTTTGGGGGTTTGTTGTATCAAGTTTTGAGTGAAAAGTAAAATTGTGAGCCAGCTCTTGGCTCTTAAGGTAATACTTAAATCTAGAGTTCTTTTTATGTAAAATGAGTTTATTTTTTTAATCATTTAGATAAAAATTGTATTTTTTAATACATTTAAAGATATAAAATTACACTTCTTATATTACCTTAGTCTTGGTTACTGTGTACATGGCTCTCTGTTTCCTTTCATTATTGAAAACACAGAGTTTAGGTTATTTGGTGTTTTGATTTTGTACTCCATGTAGGCCTTATTTCTCCCCCATGCCTGTGATACTGTTCATATTAGTATTTATTACAGACCGTAGTTTCAGCATAAGTTTTACCCAATTTCTGTGGGAAGGAGAGTATTTGGTCACCTAGAGAGGAATTTTATACTTTGAAGCTTAAGAGCTCAGGCTCTGGAACCAGACAAACTGGATTTGAGTCCTTCCCTACTATGTTTTAAAGTGTTTGACCTCAGAGCAAGTCACCTTTCTAAGCTTATATTTTCTCATTTATAAAATAAGAATAGTCACCCTGTAAAGTAGGATTATGAGGATTAAAGGAAATAATATATATTAAGTGATCTAACTGGCACCTGATACATAGTTAGCATTTAATAAATATTAGCCATAAATGATAATCATCAACATATTTATTCAGTACCACATCCTTTTCTAAAACTAACTTTTAATAAATAAATCTTTAAAAAAAAAAAAAAAAAGGAGGTGGGGGGACACGGGACACCTGGGTAGCTTTGTTGGTTAATTGTCTGCCTTTAGCTGAGGTCTTGATCCCAGGGTCCTGGGATTGAGTCCCTTGCTCAGCAAGGGACCTGCTTGTTCCTCTGCCCACCGCTCTGCTTGTGTGCTCACTCTCTCTCTCTCTGACAAATAAATCTTTAAAAAAAATAAAACTAGGGGTGCCTGGGTGGCTCAGTTGGTTAAGCGACTGCCTTCGGCTCAGGTCATGATCCCGGAGACCCGGGATCGAGCCTCGCATTGGGCTCCCTGCTCAGCGGGAAGCCTGCTTTTTCCTCTCTCACTCCCCCTACTTGTGTTCCCCCTCTGGCTGTGTTTCTCTCTGTCAAATAAATAAAATCTTTAAAAAATAAAAAAAACTTTTTACATTCAAAAATTAATTTTATAACTATTGATTAAACCTAATACTAAGCACATTCTGCAGATTTTTACTAGATTATTACTGATTTTAAAATTTTCTTATAATTTTATCACTCATGAGATGGTGCATGCCATTTATTTACTTATCGTAAATATCTGGCTATTTGTCATTCTACAATGGGTTTTTCTCAGCTGGAGTTCTACAGGCAGATTAAGCCTATAATACTCTGAGGCATCTATTGTGTGTAATGAATTAGCATCTCTCTGATGCATCCAGCATGGTAATAGTTATGTACCATTTTGGAGAGAATTAAGAAAGTAGTCAAAATCATCTGTGTTATATGATTCAGACGAGGGCTTAACTTCCATTTAAGAAATGCTATGAGACTGTTGGGCAGCTCGAGGGTAGGACCTTATTGTTCTCATCTTTGTGTCTCCTGTGTCTGGGACATAGTGAGCATTCAGTAAATGTTTCTAAACTAATGACTGTTATTTTTATTCCTAATTAGATTTAACTTCAAAAGTTAAAGCACAGTTTTAAAAAGAAACAAATTCTGTCAAGGGAGGCTGAGACCTTGAGACTAAATATGTCCTTCAAGATGGAGAGGTGATTTAATAGTTTCAAGAGCATCATAAAAAGAGGTGGTATAGGCAGACAGCCATAGTGGTTTGGATAAAAGGGCAGATTCCTGGCCTACACTGAGAATGTGTTTTATTCAGACAAGTGGGCAATCACTATTAAGGAGGTCAGTTAATAGGTAATGGGGCCTCAACTTACTGGCCTGGCATTTTAGGATCAGCTTTAATTTCACTTGATTTCCTGTGTAACAGATTGAGCATAAGTTCATTTCTGGCTCCTCCAAAGCCCTAATGGCATAGTGAAGGAATAAAACTAATATAAACCCTCAAGGACAAAGATACCTGAGAAGAAAACAACAGTGGAGAAAGGATACTGAAATATTTGGAAGCTGGAAAGCAGATAAGGACAGATCACTCACTTAACACAGGAGAGGAGAGGTCTGTAACTTTAGAGCCTATAAAGGGGGCTACTGAGGATAAGAGAGGCAATTCACAGGGGGTACTTAGTGCTCTGGGAAGAAGGAATAAATGTGGCAAACTGAAAAGGTTTGATTTTAAGTCTGAATACTGAATGGATCAACCCCACTCCCATGGAATTTGCCAGTGAGCTGGTTTTCTGAGTACTGTCTATTAACGGTTCATATTCTCTTCTGATTTGTGCTTTTTTTTTTTTTGAGTTCCCAAGTATATTTGGGTCAGTATCTTTTCTATTTTGTTGCAGTGGTCCATCTATCTGACCTCTGCATCAGTATCACTTGTGTCATTTGGCAAATCCTAACCTGCCCCTTCAATTCCCTTCTCTGCCTTCCCCCCCCCCAACCAAACACAAGAAACCTTGAGATTTATTTTCTAAAGAAATCAAACTAGAGAGATTTCAAATCTGGAAATAGCTATGAAAAGGGAGGGTCAGAGTGTGGGATAAAGCACAAAGCTAAAATCTGAATTTATGTCAAAGCCTACAAAGTAAATGGCAAAAATCACTCCCATTCCCCTGCTCTAATCCATGCCAGGCAGATACAAAATAAAAAATTGGAGCTCTAGAAACAGTGAACAACTCTCAAGAGCATATAGACTGATGGAGACCGATGTTGTAGAGTTCCATGATGAAGTTATGTTCAGGAGTTAACGTGCTGAAAAAACCAGCTTGCCTTCCAGTTTTTCTACAGAGAAGACTATGGTCAGCAGTCCTGCTTTTGCAACAGAGCTTCCACACAGCAGTTCAGTGTTTCATTCATAAATACGAAAACCCATCTAAGGGTCACTGGACATTTGAAGAAAGCTTCCAAATTGAGACAGAGGTCAGAACAAAAAGAACAAAGTAGTAGCAGAAACCATGAAGAAAGCAGAAAACTTCAACAGAAGCAAAATGTTCTGTTGAATCAATGAGATATAAATAGGATAAGAGTAAGGACAGGAACTCTTGGAAATAAGGTAGCAGAAATGAAAAATAATTTAACAGAAGGATTGAAAGATAAAATTGAAGAAATCTTCAAAGCAAGTAACAAAGAGCTGGACAACAGTGGAGACAAATAATAAAACTTATAGTTTTGGTCCAGAAGGTGTTACAGTTTAACAAGTGGTGGTTTTAGAACATACCAGAGAAAATGGACAAGAAGCCAGTATCTAAGGAGTCATATAAGAAATATTGCTAAAGCGCTAAAGGAATTTGTGTATTATAAAGCTTTATCCTGGGGTACCTACGTGGCTCGGTAGTTTAAGCATCTGACTTTTTTTTTTTTTTTAAGATTTTATTTATTTATTTGACAGAGAGAGACACAGGGAACACAAGCAGGGGGAGTGAGAGAGGGAGAAGCAGGCTTCCCTCAGAGCAGGGAACCCGATGCGGGGCTCGATCCTGGGAATCCGGGATCATGACCTGAGCTGAAGGCAGACGCTTAACGACTAAGCCACCCAGATGCCCCTAAGCGTCTGACTCTTGATCTCAGCTTGGGTCTTGATTTGGGGTTGTGAGTTCAAGCCTTGGGCATGGAGCATACTTTAAAAAAAGTTTTATCCCTTTCTGTAGGGAACTCTAGGGAAAAAGAAAAGATTCTAAAATGTTGCAGAGAGGAAAAAATTCGGTTCCATACAAAGAAACAGGACTTGGAATAATATTGAGCTTTTCAGTAGCAGCAACCGAGTGCTATAAAACAGTGGCACAGTGCCTTTGGAAAAGCTGATGAAAATTATTTTCAACACAAAATTCTATATTTAGCCAAACTGTCAATCAAGTGTAAGGCTAGATAAAGCCATTTTTTCAGTCTTGCCTCAAAGAAGTGATCTCTCCTGTACCCCTACTGAGGAAGTTATTAAGGATGCATTCCACTAAATGAAGTGAACCAAGAATGAAGAAGTGTGGGATCCAGGAAATGGTGTCAAACACAGGAAATAAAAGGAAATCCTAAGTCCTGGCTATATGATAGGTCTAGCAGGCATCACATCTAGACTGGACCAGGAGGGCAAAAGCTCCATTAAACGACAGAGGACATTGAAAGAGATTTCATGGGTCTTTTTTTTTTTTTTTTTTTTTTGAGAGAGAGGGCTCCAAGCCCCTCAAGCACTTGTTTTTGTTTTTAAGATTTTTGGGGGGAGAGAATGAGAGAGAGAGAGCATGAGAGGGGAGATGTCAGAGGGAGAAGCATACTCCCTGCTGAGCAGGGAGCCCGATGTGGGACTCGATCCTGGGACACTAGGATCATGACCAGAGCCCAAGGCAGTTGCTTAACCAACTGAGCCACCCAGATGCCAAAGATTTCCTGGGCCTTTTAGTGTTTTTATGAAGAATTAAAAATAGATTTATTGAAAATGAAAAAAGTGAGAAAAGAAGAAAACAATAGCTCCAAGAAAAATTTTAAATTACATATGGAAGAAAATATAATTCTGGTATGCCGCTTGGCTCGCAGTAAGCAGTATTTAAGTATGAACAGTGAATATTGATTTAATAAAAATTATAATACAGAGAGGTAAATGCCAGAAGAAACAAAGACTTGAGGAGAGTTGCCTTGGGGAGCAGGACTGGCAGAGTAGGAATGCCATAGGGCAAGGGGTTTTGTCTTTAGAATAAGCTTTTTAGGGCACCTGAGTGGCTCAGTGGGTTAAGCCTCTGCCTTCAGCTCAGGTCATGGTCTCAGGGTTCTGGAATGGAGGCCTGCATTGGGCTCTCTGCTCAGCAGGGAGCCGCTTCCTCCTCTCTCTTTCTGCCTGCCTCTCTGCCTACTTGTGATCTCTCTCTGTCAAAGAAATAAATAAAATCTTTAAAAAAAAAAAAAAGAGTAGGCTTCTTATTACGACTAGCTACAAAATTTTTGAGATCATGAGTATATACTGCTTTGATTACAAAATTAATTTTTTAGTAGAATAAAGATATGACACCAGTGTGCAGAAGAACCAGAGAGACCTAGAGTTCCCTACAGAAAGGGATAAAACTTTTTTTAAAGTATGCTCCATGCCCAAGGTCTTAATCCCAAAGAACTGGGGGGTTTTTCGTATCTATCAATAATGTTAACTAGGGGGGCACCTGAGTGGCTCAGTCGTTTAAGTGGCTGCCTCTGGCTCAGGTCGTGATCCCAGGGTCATGTGATCGAGCCCCACATTGGGCTCCCTACTCGGAGGGAGTCTGCTTCTCCCTCTCCCTTTGCCTAGCACTTCCCTTGCTTGTGCTCTCTCAATCTCTGTCAAATAAATAAGTAAAATCTTAAAAACGAATGCTTATCAGTTTAGGTTACAGAGTGCTTTTAGTTTCTCTCATTTGGTCTCCCTGACAACCTGTGAGTGTAGTGGGGCTCAGAGATGAATAACTAGCCTTCTCTTGAGTTGTGAGTGATAAGATTGTGACTCATACCAGCTTTTCTGACCCCAAGCCCTGAATGTGAGTATGGTGAGAGAGGGGAGCAGTATGAGAACCACTTTCAAGGGATGAAGGTGGGAGGCCATGGGAAATATGGGCCCAGAAAGACGTTTAAAAGCTGTAGGACCTGGGTAGGTGACTCCTCAGACTTTGCTTCAGAGCACTTAGCCAGAAAACAGAGGTTTTTGTACTGAGTAGGCCATTCTTTCCTGAATCTATGAGTGTTCCTATATCAGTTATTTGACTTTATTGGCTTCCAGCATTACGACCTTCTTCCTAGTTTTGAAATTCCTCACAGATCTTGGGGCATCTGGGTGGCTCAGTCATTAAGCGTCTGCCCTCAGCTCAGGTCATGATCCCAGAGTCCTGGGATCAAGTCCCCACATCGGGCTCCCTGCTCTGAGGGAAGCCTGCTTCTCCCGCTGTCACTCCCCCTGCTTGTGTGTCACTTCCGCTCTCTAGCTGTGTTTCTCTCTGTCAAATAAATAAATAAAATATTTAAAAAGAAAAAAAAAGAAAAGAAAAGAAAAAAGAAATTCCTCACAGGTCTTGATGGAGGGCAGAACCCACCCCCAGTGTAAAAGGTCAAATATTTGTTTTCTCAGCCTTCTCAGTGGTTAATGTTTAAGCGCATGGCCTGGACTCTTTGACTTGGAAGCTGATAGCACAGAAAAGCAAGGACTATAGAGAATTCTTTGTTTAAACTGGGTGGGAGCAGCAACATCTAGAAAAGGAGAGAAGTCAGTGGCAGTGGCAGTAATGGCTACTGCCGCTGATGGCATGTACCATCTATACACAGCAGGAGTTGTGGCGGCCAGGGGCCTAGGGCAGCCTGGGGTACCCACTGGGCTCTTTCCCTGATGTCTTCCTCACTCTGCAGCCTTCCTCTGCTCTTGTTTGTTTTCTGAGTCTGGTCTTCAACTTTCTCAACAACTGTGGGCTAACAGTATGTCCTTCCACATAAATCCCTTTTCTGTTTAAGCCAACTAGAAGTTGTTTTCTGTGGTTACAGCTTGGAAACCTGGGTGATAACAGTACCTATAGTAAAAAGACCAGTGTGTAAAATTCCAAAATATGTGGCTAGATTAGAAGAGCCTCAAAAGAAGGATCAGCTGTTTGGACAGTGACTTTCAGGATGACTTTAGCATACACTACACTGTTTAAACACCTCTGAAAATGTGAGTACCAAGGTGAGAATATATACTGAGTTCTAAGTTTTTGAGTAAAAATCCACTCTTAAGGAGAACTGTGGGTTTTCTCTTGAAGTTTAACAACCATGGGCCTATTATAAAGAATGTATATTTCCTTGTTATAAGTAGTGTTGACCTCAGAACAAAATAGCTCAGAATTAGCACCAATATCTGTGTATATTCTAGTTCAGGGTGTTATACAGTAGTACACTTTAAACCACAGATTTTGTTTTCATCTTGATCAAAAATTATTTTTTAATCTTTGGAATATGAAAATTATTTATAACATTAGTTCCAAACTGGACTCTGTAATGCACTGCCCATATTTTTAGTCATAATACATGTGATTATTTTTATTGAGTTATAAATCGAATGGAGAAACAACTGAAAGCAATGACCTTATTTTTTCCTTTGCAGCTTGGTCCGATTTCTAGACTGTGTGACTTGAAACAAATGCAAAGTAGTAGAGACTAAGTGTCCCCACTCACTAAGCCCTTCCTCCCTCTTCCTATCCTCTCTATTGTCTCTGTGTTGACATTCTTTTTCTGTCTCAGTTCAGTTGAACTGGCACTTCATTATGTTTCTGTCTGTAATTGTTTTCTCGTTAGCAAATTAGTCTGAATATACTTCTTAGAGAATAAAGGAGCTAAGTTAAAGACCATTATCCACAGACTAGAGTAAGTAAATGTAGATTTCAATTAACTCGATAACATAGATGAAGAGTTAATCTCAGTTCATTAATGGCAGTTCAGATGACTCTCAAGTTATACATCTTCTAATCATAATGACACTTAGCACTTAAGAAATTCTTTACTCAAAATTTATGAGTAGAGCTCTAAAAGTGTAATATTTTATTGCGTTTTTTATTTTAGAACTTAAACTGTTTTTCCTATATACTACAGACTCTCTACCTCTGACCTTCTGCTCACATTTTTCTTTGGTCTTAGAAAATCTTTGCCATTGACCACTAAATGTCCAAGTTCTACCATACTCTTTAAGACAAAGTTCACATGCTACTTCCTTCATTTTGTCTTAGGCATTCCAAATTAAAAGTATTCTCTACTTCTGCAAATTTCTAAAACACTTCTTTTACTTTTCTTTTAGGTTCTTACATCTAACTTATTTTGGAATTACCTATGTACCTGTCTCATTTCCTTCATCAACTTGTGTATTATATACTCCCTAAAGACAAGGTCAGGGGCGCCTGGGTGGTTAAGTGACTGCCTTCGGCTCAGGTCATGATCCTGGAGACCTGGGATCGAGTCCCACATCGGGCTCCCTGCTCGGCAGGAAGCCTGCTTCTAACCTCTCTCACTCCCCCTGCTTGTGTTCCCTCTCTGGCTGTGTTTCTCTCTGTCAAATAAATAAAATCTTAAAAAAAAAAAGGCAAGGTCAAAATCTTCATCCTGTTAATCACCCAAAGAACCTAGCACAGTACTTTGCTCTTAGTAGACTCTTAGTTACATTTTTAAAAATTTTTTATTGAAATTCAGCTTGATTAACATATATGTATTACTAGTTTCAGAGATAGAATTCAGTGAGTTACATATTTTGAGTTATCTTTAATGTCTATGAAAACTGAGTAACTTTTTCTTTTTAAAAGGGGGTGTGTGTAATAAACACTTAACCATAGAAGTTGCAAATAAAATTAAGATGCTCAGTCTCAATCTAGGAGATAAATATGAAGCATTATTTTTAAAAATAAGTTTAGAGATGGTCTAAATGGTGTATAATTCCATACCATTAAACTCAGTATTAAGTTAAATTTCAAATAAAGTCTCATCAACTTTCTTTTGTTGTCCATTGGTATGTAATAGGATATCAATTGAATTTAACATCTTCTTGGAAGCCAGTCAAGCTGTTAATCTTTTGAAGCCATGAAGCTTAATCTGAGGACAATTAGAAGCCTTTCTCAACAATAAGCAAAATCTTTTCTATGTCATACTAAAAATCACAAGAATGCTACAGTTGAAGAAAGTGAAGAAGCGGAAAGACTTACTTGTTTTGGTTTAGTTTGTTGTTCTTCCCCAACACATATTATGTATTTATTATAGTCAAGATCTGAGAGATTTAATTAGAACTTTGCAGACATTAATATAATCAGACAAAAGATGAAATACTATAGTCAGGTCATTATGGATATGAACACAGAACTTTGAACAACAAGGACAAGAAAGAGCTGAGCTTTTATTACTTTAAAGAGTACACTGAACTCCGAACATAAGTATAGCAGAAGCATCTGCAGTGATGTTGCCCAGTGCAATGTATTCTGAAGTAGAGAGAGACTTCATTTCAGGTTAGCATTTTTTGAACACCATTGCTATGTAGTACCAGGGAGAAGAGAATAAAAAGGAACCATGTTTGAATAGTAACTGTGTACTTAGCTTCATGATTGGCACCCCACATAAGTCCTCATTTCATCTTCACAACAACCCTGTGGAGCTTGGAGATTTTCAGGTTCACAGGGGTATTAGTCTCTAAAACAGAGGTTTTTATTTTTTATTTTTTTAAGATTTTTTTTATTTATTTGACAGAGAGAAACACAGTGAGAGAGGGAACACAAGCAAGGGGACTGAGAGAGGGAGAAGCAGGCCTCCCGCCAAGCAGGCAGCCTGATGTGGGGCTCGATGCCGGCTCTCCGGGGTCATGACCTGAGCCGAAGGCAGTTGCTTAACCAACTGAGCCACCCAGGCACCCCAACAGAGTATTTTCAAGCACCAGTTTACCCATGAAATGGAGAGAATACTTAACAATAGATGATGTGAGTTAGAAAGTTAGCAACAGTGCCTGGCAAAAAGCAGGTGCTCATCATGCTGTTTTCACTTATACGAAAAAATACTAAAGCCCAAATATTAAAAATGCCATATCAAACATTAATTTATAAACAGTAAAGCAATTTAAATATATATTCAAATAAATATCTTAGAGTTCCTGGTCTTCTTCCTTTAATGTCTTAGAGAAATCTATAATCTTTTATAATTGTGTGCTTTAGCCTCTTCCTTTATTACCAAGTTACTACAGTAACTTCTTTCCTATCTCCTCTCTGTCCTTTCTTTTCACATATCTTGGCAAAAGTTATTAGAATAAAGAATACAGGGGGCGCCTGGGTGGCTCAGTTGGTTAAGCGACTGCCTTCGGCTCAGGTCATGATCCCGGAGAGCCGGGATCGAGTCCCACATCGGGCTCCCTGCTCGGCAGGAAGCCTGCTTTTCCCTCTCTCACTCCCCCTGCTTGTGTTCTCTCTCTGGCTGTGTTTCTCTCTGTCAAATAAATAAAATCTTTCAAAAAGAAAAAAAAGAATACAAGCAGTCAGGGCACATTTTCACACACAAGCAGCATGAATCTCAGTGATTGCCTCTTTCCCATCAGAGGGGAGTAATGTTCTCAAAGCAGAAACTTCTCAGTTCCTTTCTAATATTTGCTTGGATTCTGTGGTCAATGATTGATTTTATATTGGCACCAAGGGAAGGAACTCCTGGCAATTTCCATAGCCTGATGGTTTTTGTTTGTTTTTTATTTGATTTTTTTCTTTGAATAGCTAATATATTCAGAAGGAACGGAATTCAAAAGGTACAAAGAGTACTCAGTGAAGAGTCTCCTGCTCTCCCAACTTTTTGGCCCCCATCACTCAGTTCCCTTTCATCCAGTGTTACCAGTTTCTTGTGAATCCATGCAGATAGACAATCCAGAGATAGTCTAAGTATATAACTTTTAAAATATATTGAAAGGAAACATAAAAAGATATTTAGAATAGATCTATAATATTGCTAATGCCCTCTGGCAATTAGTTATTGCAAGGAACTTGTAAGAGTCCCCCTAAGTTTTTTTAAAATTTTATTTATTTACTCATGAGAGGCAGAGGCAGACGGAGAAACAGGATCCCCAAGGACCAGGGACCCAAACATGGAACTCGGTCCCAGGGCCTTGGGATCATGACCCGAGCTGAAGGCAAACACTCAACCATCTGAGCCACCCAGGCAGCCCAAGAGTCCCCCTATTAAAAGAGACAGAAACGTGAGAGGTTTCCTTCCGTGTAGATAAATATGCTGCACTTTAAGACTCTGCTCTATACTATGTATGGAGGATATTTTTAATATCTACCCGGCAGAAATAACCAAATTGTGAACATTAGCCAAAAGGGTATGCGAAATAAAACTCAGAGAAACTCAACTACCTTTTCCTCCTTTTTGCGGTGAATATAGATTTTAATCTAGGTTTCTTTATCTTTTTCCCCCTAGCATTATTGAGACATAATTGACATATTGCATTGTGTTAAGTTTAAGGTGGGCAGTGTAGTGATTTCATACATGTATATACTGTGAAATGTTTATTATAATAAGGCTGATTTGTGCATCCCTTCACCTCACATAGTTAACATTTCGCTGTGGTGGTGGTCAGAACACTTAGCTGTACTCTCAGAGCAATTTGCAAGTGACAGCACAGCACTAACTGTTGTCACCATGCTGCACATTAGGCCTCTGGACCTTAGGCCTCTTATAACTGGAAGTTTGTTCCCTTTGACCAACCTCTGTCCATTTTTCCACCCCTCAGCCCCTAGAAACGACTATTGTAGTTTGTCTTTCTGTGAGTTTGGCATTTTTAGAGGCCACATATAAGTGAAATCATATAGTACTTGTCTTTCTCTGACTTAACTTCACTTGGCATAGTGCCCTCAGGGTTCATCCAGGTTGTTCCAGATGGCAGGATTTCCTTCTTTTTTATAGCTGAATATATATATGTATATTATATGCATATATATATATATGCTCCATTATATATATGTACATATAGATGTCTGTGTATATACACACACCACATTTTCTTTATTCATTTGTTTCCACATCTTGACTGTTGTTAAGTAATGCTGCAGTGAACATGGGAGTGCAGACATCACTTCGAGATAGTGATTTCATCATCCTCAATACATTCCTAGAAGTGAGATTGCTGATCTGTGGTAGTTCTGTTTTTAATGTTTTGAGGAACCTTCATGCTGTTCTCTGTAGTGACGATATCAGCTGAGATGGCCACCAACAGGACACCTGGGTCTTCCTATCCTTGCTGTCATTTGTGAACTCTTGCCCTTTGGGAACAGCCGTTCTGACAAGTGTGAGGTGCTATACTGTGATTTTGATTTGCATTTCTCTGATGATGAGGGATGTTGGGTGCCTTTTCATGTAATGTACTTTTTGGCCATTTGTCTGTCTTCTTTGGAAAAGTGTCTATGCAAGTCCTCTGCCTGCTTTTTCTTTTTAAGATTTTTATTCATTTGACACAGAGTGTGCACAAGCAGGGGGAGGGGCAGGCAGAGGGAGAGGGAGAAGCAGGCTCCCTACTGAGCAAGGAGCCCGATGCAGGCTCAGTCCCAGTCATGACCTGAGCCAAAAGCAGATGTTTGACCGACTAAGCCACTGAGGTGCCCCTTTCTGCCTGCTTTTTAATCTGATTGTTTACTTTGAGTTGAAGGAGTTTCTTGTATATTTTGGATATTAACCCGATATCAGAAATATGGTTTGCAAATATTTTCTCTCATTCTATAAGTTGCCTTTTAATTTTGTTGATTGTTTCTTTTAATGTGCAGAAGTTTTTTAGCTTGATGTAATCCCACTGACTTAATGTTAAAGTAAGACCCATTCAAGGAGTTTTATTCCTATGCTTTCCTCTAGGAGTTCATGGTTTCAGGTCTTACATTTAAGTCCTTAATCCATCTTGAGTTAGTTTTTGTGACTGGTGTAAGATCCAGTTTCATTCCTTTGCATGTAGCTGTCTAGTTTTCCCAGTGCCATTTATTGAAGGAGCAGTCTTTTTCCCATTGAGTATTCTTGGCTCCCTTGTCAGTTAGCCTTTTTTTTTCCTTTTATCTTTCTTTTCTTTTCTTTCTTTTTTTGGGGGGGGGCATATTATAATGCACCTTTACCTAAAATATTGATTGCAGTTTTTCTTACCCCTCTCCAGAAAAGTGGTAGAGTTAGACATGTCTGAGAAAAGACAGCTGAAGTAGATCAAAGAAAGGAGCACTCAGGACAGACTGAAATGATCCGGATTGTCCAGTATGTCAAAAGCGGTATTAATAGAATGGTCATAAACTTACTGTGACAAGGAGATGTGACAGTGACCCCTAATGATCCCCATCTTCTGATATTTGCACCTGCTTAAGCGTTGAGCACAGTATATGTCTTGTTTCTAACCAGTGCAGTATGGTAGAGATGAAATGGCGTTATTGTGATTACATTACATTAAAGAAGACTCCATCTTGATAGTGGACTTGCACGAGAGACTTCTTCCCTCACTGGCTTTGAAGAAGTAAGCTGCTCTGTCGTGAGAAGGCCTATTGAGCAAACCACATGGCAGGATTTTCCAGCAGCCTCTGGGAGCTTCATGTGAACCCCCTGCCAATAGCACAGGAAGCTGGGCCTTTAGACAGCCACAAGGGAAAGATTTCTGCCAACAACCTGAATGAACTTGGAAATTCTTCCCAGAACTTCCCAGTTCTTCAGTTGAGAAGACAAGCCCATTGACACCTGATTGCAGCCTTAGGAAACCCTAAACCCTAACGGAGGGCCCATGTCACCTGTGCCCAGTTTCCTGGTCTACAGAAAATAGATGGTTTCTTTTAACCTTTGTAGTAATTTGTTATAGAGCAGTAGAAAACTAATACATTATTTACTCTTCTGAGGTTATTTTCATAGGTCAGAATGGTTTAATATCAACAATTTGATGTGATTTAACTTCACTAGGAGAAAACAGTAATTTGGATCCAGTCCATCACAGACCCTTTAAGGTGATTAGCAGCCACACCTCCACAAAAGACTCAGTTCAGGAAGGATGGTGCAGTTACCTGCAGTGCCAGCTGCTGCCCTGGCTGGACGCTGTACCTGATACTCCCATCAAAGCTCTGTCTCTCAGAGTTCAATTTGGGAAGCAGAGCACCTCTGACTTATGGGATAAGGGAATTCTTCAGGGATTGAGCCTTACACCGCTGCCGGGGAAGGTGTGAGTGGGAGAGTAGAACCCAGAGGAGCTACCAGCCAGTCAGCCCAAGAGGCTGGGCGCCCTGAGCCTCCGACAGGGTCTGCTGAGGGTACAGGAGCATGTGGAGAGTGGCTCTTTGGTCTGTGGCTCTTCGGCTAAGCCTCTGGTGGTGACCTGGGGCTGGTGTTGCCACCGGGGCTGCAGCTGGGAGGGAGAACTGAATTTAGAGCAGGGGAAAACAAGGACAAGCTAGCACCCATGGGCACCTTTGTGTCTGCCTGTCACCATATCTAGTTATGGAGACTCAGTGATGCTGCTGCTTCTGCCCTCCTGTTCTTGCACAACTTTGACCAGCTTTGCTTAGAACCGTGTAATGGAGATTGTGAGAGATGGTTCTACTCTTAGTAAGTTGGAACCATACAAATTAGCACAATCGGGGCACCTGGGTGGCTCAGTGGTTTAAAGCCTCTGCCTTCGGCTGAGGTCATGATCTCAGGGTCCTAGGATCGAGGCCCACATCGGGCTCTCTGCTTAGCGGGGAGCCTGCTTCCCCCTCTCTCTCTGCCTGCCTCTCTGCCTACCTGTGATCTATCTCCCTGTCAAATAAATAAATAAAAATCTTAAAAAAAAAAATTAGCACAATCTCCCTCTTCTGTCCCCCAACCTAAATTTTCATTTTCCTTTGCCCATATTTCAGCAGGTCAGGATGGCCTGTGAGGTGCGGGGACCCAGACCTTCATCCCAGAGGTGTCTGAGCTCTTAGTTGCTTTATCCATGGTGCCACAGTTGCCCAGTCTCTTAATCACTGGGCAGAGAAGGCACAGAAGATGCCCTGGTGAATCCCTTGAATTCCAGACAAATGCCTTCCTGCTCCTGTTGTGTTGTATTGCCACAGACCTACTAGCATCCCAGTCCAGAGCACTCAAGATGCGTTCCCACAAACAGTCTTCTAGACCTTGCCAAGGACATAGCTCCAGGTCTTGTAATTCTTAGATGTGTACATTCTGTCCCCCAGGAACAGAAATTGAATTTTTTCTTGTTCAGACTGTGATCATGAGTGATCAGTTCCTGATTATTGTTTTGGAGCTAGTGAGCAGAGGCAGATCTTGAAGAGGACAAGCACTGCCTTTGCAGGCACCTGCAGGGTCTCCTGGCAGGAGGGGCTGCTGTCCTCTGCAAGGAGTTAGAGCTGTGTCTCCCAACCCAGAAAGTTGAGGCAAATCTTGGGATTTGACATTCCTCGCTCATCCACCTAAATAGCCCATTGCAGATTTCTGTCACCAACTGTTTCTCTTCAGACTCAGACTTGATCATAGATTTGTTCAGGTTTTGCATTCAAGTCTTTGAGGTCTGATATCTTTATTTTTTTTTTTTAAAGATTTTATTTATTGGGGCACCTGGGTGGCTCAGTTGGTTGAGCGACTGCCTTCGGCTCAGGTCATGGTCCCGGAGACCCCGGATCGAGCCCCACATCGGGTTCCCTGCTCAGCGGGAAGCCTGCATCTCTCTGTCAAACAAATACATAAAATCTTAAAAAAAAAAAAAAAAAAAAAAAAAGATTTTATTTATTTGAGGTCTGATATCTTTAAAATTAAATCTGGATCCTGAGTTTTGGCAGTCTGTTCTGCAGCTGTAGGAAATAAGGATTTTTTTAAACACTGACCTAAAGTCTTCTGACTTTGACAGAATGCCTAGATTGAGGGGTGGCTGACCTGAGCCAGTTGTTTCCTTTTTTCTTGACTTCGAAAGCAGTTAGCCAAATCCAGCCAATTTTAGGTCTTCATGGTATCCCCATTTCATTCCAGTGCTACTGCTACTGTTAAACTAGTATTTCACTTAGAGAAAAACCATTGTTTCTTCATGCTGTTGCTGCAGGCAGGGGTCACTACCACTCCACTCACCATTAGGAGCCAGGGTCCTTTTTGCTGTTTTTTTCAGTGACTGATCTAGTTCCAGAATCTCATTGGAGAATCTTGTTTTCTAGGGCCACTTCTCTTCCTCTCATTGTATGGGTATCTCTTCCCATTCCCCCACAGCCTATACTGAGACAGCCTAAAACTAAAACTTGCTTGCAGGTGACTTATTTGGTAAGTAATCCCCGAACAGTAGTGCAACCCCAGGGAGAGTGAGGCAGGGGAGGAGGGAAAGCAAAAGAGTGGTCTTGGGCTGGTCACCACTGGAGGTGCCAGGGTTTCAATCCTGATAGGACCCTCTGAGGAGATCTGCAGAATCTTCAGACTGGTCCTCCTGAAGCGTAGTGGATCGAGTATTTATCCAGCCAGCTTACAAGTTGCAGAGTCTGTGGACCGGCAGTTAAAAACACTGCAGCACAAACTGACTTGTCTTCTAGTCCTTACATGTCTGACTCTCCTTTTCTGCCTTGACTCTGGAATTCTGGTTGCCTGTTTAAAATAGAGACGATGCAGGAATGATGGTAGAAAACCTTTTGGCGGTGTGCTCAGTATGGATTAGAAGATGGAGGGAGGGAGACAGCAGGAAGCTTTTCAGTATTTGATGTGTGAGATACTAAGGATTTAGACAGAGGTTGCATTCCTGGGAATGGAAAATAGGCTAATCAAAGAGCATCTTGAAGGAAGAATCAGTAGGATGCATCAACTAGTTCTATATATATGTCAAAGGAGGTGGAGTCAGCACAGCTGATTTAGGATTCCTAGCCTAGAAAAAGGGTAGGAGTTGATGGACACACTGGCTCCCTGATGTTGTTGAACATAATCCTGAGAATTGTGATGGGATTATTTCATTCTCTGTATGAAGAGATGAGAATCACGGGTGCACTTTGATCTGGCACAGGGCTCTACTGGACAGAGTCAAGAGGTAGTGATGTAACTGCCCGAATTCAAAGCCTATATGCGCTTTCAACTGCCCTCACCTCCCTCTCATTTCATGATTCCTTTCCTTGGGAACTGGAGTCAGTTACATACAGGTTAGTTGGAAAGAGCTGAAGCAACTTTTTTCTGAAGCCTTCTTGCACTTGAAATCTTATTTGTTTCTAACTGATGCACTGAAGAGCCACCTTGCCTGCTCTAAGGCCAGCCTTCCTCTAAACTTAACTGTACCATCTATGTTGCATAGCAAGCTGTGATTGCCCTCCACTGTTCCCTTTGCTTCTTACCCCTTGCCTGTGTTCTTCCTTTTCCCACTGCAGACCTATCTACAAGTTTCTTACACGTTTTCTGATGGATCTGAGCCAGTGAAAAGGTTTCCCACTGGTGCTGGTGGTGCAAGTATGAGAGTGGCAATAAAGACAGATCCTGCCCATGTTTTCAGAAAATCCGTCCATGCTGAAGTTTATTTTATAGTTATCAGAGGAGCATGAAGAGGGGGAAAATGTTGAAAATAAAAACGAAGTGTTCCTGTTTAACATGCAGCAGGAATAATCATTTGTATTAGTAGATGTCAGTTTGTTGTGCTTTTTTGTATCTCTGCCTTGATGATTCATGGTGTGTACCTCAAATTTTTTAAAAAGGGGCATTTTTGCCGGTATTACATATCAGAAAGAAAGTATTCTGGTAAAAGAGAAGAGAAGAAGGGATTAATCAAGTAAGCAAAGGATCTGTTAAATGCAGTTTTCCAGGAAAAAAAAATCCCGAGAAGTTGACTTAATATTTTATCTGCTAACCTCACAGTTGCATCACTGAAAGTCTGCTCCCTGAGCAGAATGCATGACACCTATGAGCCGTTCAAGGTCTTGGCTACAAATGAGTTTTTCTGTTACAAGGAAATTGATAAAAGCCCTTGAAAATATCCAATAAAGGTATATGGTGTACTAGTCAACCATTGCTGCGTAACAACCAACTGGGGAATCTCAGTGGCATATGACATGAACATGTGTTTCTCACAAACTTCCAGGTCAGCTAAAATTACAGACTTACGTTTGCAGTGGCTAGGGTCATTCTGATTGCCACTGTGGTGTAGCAGGTCTGGGTGACTGTGTTCCTGCTGCTACTCATTCTCTTCCTGGGATCAACAGGCTAACCACAGTATGTTCATTCCCATAGCAGTGGCAGAAAGCAAGAGGGCAAGCCTATTCCCAAAAAGTACATCTGAAGCTTTTTGTCACGTATCCACTAACATTTCATTGGTCAAAGCAGATCTCATGGCCAAGTCCCAAAACCTTGGGGTGGGATTCTATACTCTGCCCATGGGTGTGGTAGGTTCAGAGGGCTGGTGTTGGTGAATGCGTACAGTAATCTTCCATTATTTGGATGATGCTCTTACACTCTATATTTCTAGTTTAAAAAAAGATGAAGTAGGGGTGCCTTGGAGACCCAGTCAGGCATTAAACACCTAACTCTTGGTCTCAGCTCAGGTCTCAAGCTCAGGTTGTGAGTTCAGGCCCCATGTTGGACTGCACTCTGGGCATGGAGCCTACTTTAAAAAATAAGAGATAAAAATTAAAAAGATAGTCTTTCTGATTATGTATTTAATTGTCTTTAAAGAAAAGGATACTATTG
The DNA here is from genome assembly GCA_004023965.1 of Spilogale gracilis. Taxonomy (NCBI): domain Eukaryota; kingdom Metazoa; phylum Chordata; class Mammalia; order Carnivora; family Mephitidae; genus Spilogale; species Spilogale gracilis. The sequence continues at coordinate 77,553 of PITA01002846.1, read as the reverse complement.
TATCTCTAGTTCAGAAACAGTAAACTAAGGAGACAGAGAAAAAAGTTCCTTCTGAGAGTTAATTAGTACCAAATGGGAGGAAACAAATTTGACCATCATATGCCCCGAAACTGGCACAGGGGAAGGGATGAGATTCTAGACAGCTCCTCAAAGTATGTCTGTAGTGATGTGAGTACAGTTATTGAGAGTAAGCGTTAGAAACTTTCTGACAGTTTGACATCGTCACAATATTTAAGAGGTGTTTTTATTTGTTTCTACTAAAGTATTGGTCCATGACAGATTAGAAGTTTATTATTTTTTAAATAAAGATTTTTATTTATTTACTTGATAGTAAGAACACCTGCACTGCACGTAGTAGACCTTTTGATTTATACATTGGTCTTGTGGGGTGTGGCTTAGTATCCCTTTGTCAACAGGAATTCAACCATCTTCGATAGTGTGCTGGTAATGGTTTTGGACCAACAAAACTGGTCCAAAATTTACTAAGGAAATGGCATTGTATGAAGCCTTTTTGTATCTTGGTTGCTGGCCTTTCCCTCCCAGCACCCCTTTGGCCTTGTTGCTAAGTTTACATTTCATTCCATTATCAGTAACCTTGACAAAAGGCAAATTACCACTAATTGAAATCCCTTACTGTAATATGAAAATATTACAATTGACAATATTAGATTAATCTTTTCTTAAAATATACATATCAGCATTCCAATTTTTTGCCTAATTGCCTTTCTTTCACATTTGTGTATTAATATCACCATGCTTGGTATATTTAAAAGGTGCTTTTCTGTTCATAAGAGGAGTGGTTATGAGACACCTGGGTGGCTCAGCCAGTTAAGCATCTGCCTTCAGCTCGGGTCATGATCCCAGAATCCTGGGATCAAGTCCCGCATCAGGCTCCTTGTTCCATGGGGAGCCTGCTTCTCACTCTCCCTCTGCCTGCTGTTCCTCCTGCTTGTTCTCTCTCTGTCTCTGATAAATAAATTAACTTTAAAAAAAAAAAGGAGTCGTAATAAGTGAAGAAGTTCTGATGAGCATTGATTCATATTAGACATAAGTTTAGAGGCATAAAAAAGGGGGATATTTTTTGGTGGGAGGGGAAGGCTATATTTAGTTAAGCACGACTTGTCTTCTTCCTAGCTGTATGAATTTGAGCAAGCTCATTAATCTTTGTGAATCTTAGTTTTCTCATCTGTCAGATGGGAATAATAACACCACCTTCTTTGAATAGGAGTGCTGAAATTAAATATTCTAAGTCAAATGCAGACTTGGCACATAACAAATTTCAAAAGTATTAGCTACTATGTTTGTTTTTTTATTGATATAGCTGCTAGATGTCAGGCATTGTAGAATGACATAAGGTGGGGCCTTTACCCCAAAGGAGTTCTCAGTCTGGTAGAGGATTCAGACAGATATTGAAGAAATATAAAATAGTATGAGAGTTTGTTGCTATTATATAGAGAGAAATAGGGCAGCTTTATTTTTTGTCTTTAAATTTATTTTATTCTTTCAGTGTTCTAAGATTGCCCCACACCCAGTGCTCCACGCAATACGTGCCCTCAGTACCCACCACCAGGTTCATCCCATCCCCCATCCCCTCCCTCCAAGTCCCTCAGTTTGTTTCTGTGTCCAAAGTCTCTCATGTTTCGTTTCTCTCCCTGAATTACCCTACTTCCCATTTCCTTTCCTTCTCCTACTGTCCTCTGTATTACCCCTTATGCACCACAAGTAAGTGAAACCATGTGATACTTGACTTTCTCTACTTGGCTTATTTCACTCAGCATAATCTCTTCCAGTCCAGTCCATGTTGCTACAAAAGTTGGATATTCATCCTTTCTGATGGAGGCATAGTACTCCATTGTATATATGGACCACATCTTCTTTATCCATTCATCTGTTGAAGGGCACCTTGGCTCTTTCCACAGTTTGGCGATTGTGGCC
>PITA01002846.1:11821-75518 GCA_004023965.1 Spilogale gracilis | reverse complement strand
TATGAACATTGGGGTACATATGGCCCATCTTTTCACTACATCTGTATCTTTGGGGTAAATGTAGGGCAGTTTTTTTAGGTTGGAGGAACATGTGACCTAGGCTTTGGGGAACAATATCAAGGTAGGGTTTTGAAAGAGCCCGTGTCTAAGCAAGTCTAAAAAATGTAGATGAGTTAAGAAGAATTAAGAGCATTTCAGAAAAATGGAATAACTTAGGCAAAAGCCTGGAGGTCAGAGTTTGGTGGAACTCCAGGAAATGCTAAGTAATGATGCATTGTAGAATATGAACAGGAAAGGGGCTGGAGAAGTTGGCAATGGCCAGACCATCAAGAATATGTAGTTTGGATTTTATCTTGAAGTTATTTGCAAGCTATTGAATAATTTGTTGCATATATAATCTAATTTACATTTTAAAAGATCATCTGGCAACAGTATGGAGAACAGATTGGAAGGGAGAAAGATGGGAACTTTTTGAGGCTATTTCAGTGATGCGGGGTTTAGAAAGTATCAGATTCTGAAATGGGGAGGTGGTAGAGATTCAGTGGAGGGGATTTGTTTAAAACAAGAATAGAATGAACAGCATTTGATGGTGATTGGAGAGAAGAATCTTCAGGAGAAAGAATCACTGTTTAGTACTAAGATTTCTGGCTTTGGGAGGAAGAGGTATCTTTCTCTAAAGCAGGGATTAAGAAGACCAGGGTAGGGTGGTGGGGGGTAGTGTACTAGATCTCCCAGAGGAAACGAATTGATTTGCCTTTAAGAGGTCTGCAGAATATCCCCGTGGAACTCTCCAGTGGGAAGTTAAAGGAATGAGTCTGGGAGTCAGGAGAGAGCTCTGGGTTAGAACTGCATATAGACATTTCTATTATTGTTTAAGTTTATTTAAGTAATCTTCTATACCCCAGGTGAGCCTTGAACTCACAACCCAAGATCAAGAGTCACATGCTCTTCTGACTGAACCAGCCAAGCACCCTGGAACTGTATATAGACTTGAAAGTCATGAGGATGCTTTGGGAGTTAAGGCCATGGTGGGGGTGGGGGTGGGATGGTGGCAGATGATATCACCCAGGAAAAAAAGAGCATTGTATTCACAGCACTTGACAAGTAGATAATGCAGAACCTTTGAACAAATGAAGAGTATCAAGGGTACTGTCTCATTTAAATCTTGTAACAACCCTGAGTTAGGACTATAAACCTAGTTTTACAAATGACATTTAAGGCTCAAAGAGGCCAAAGATTTGTCAAAAATGACTTTGCTTCGAAGTGGCCAAGGTGGGATTTCAAGTCCGATCTGTCTTGATTGCAAAGCCCACTTTTTCCTATCACGTCTCACTTTGAAAACTTCTCAAGAATTTAAATGTATGATGTTGTTACTAATTCTCCTTCTTTCCCTCTGCCAATATCCTGGTTTTGTAGGATTGTGATACATCCTTTTGAATAACCACTTTTTCTCTAACTTCCCCTTCTTCATGCCCAAACATACCATCAGATTGCTTCTTCTGCCAGATTGACTTAGTTTCTCCTCACCTCTAGTCAGCACCTGCTTTCAGGCTGCAGAATGACACAGGTCTTCCTCTGGCCGCTGGCATGCAAGGCTCACTCACCATACAATCCTGAGAGCAGTTTACAGCTTTTCCCTTTTTCTTACACCTCACCAGCACATACTCATTTCTTTGGGTGTTATTTACATGCAGATTCCATTGTGATGGTCTCAGGGTTCCTTTTCAGATCTCAGGTTAATGTTGAGATTAAGGAAATTAATCTTTAATGTTTAGATTAGATTACTCTCACATTAATACTCTGTTACTGCTTTTCTAGAGATGATTTTATCTGTAATGGAAACAGCTTGGATGCTATCTGACATATAAGCTCCATATCCAGCGCCAGGGGCTCCCGGTACTCTATCCCTTAGGTGGTAAGCCAGGCTTTCCTCCTGTATTTTTCTAGAAGGATCCTTTTTTTGGGGGGGGGGGGGGAACAAAAGAAGAGCAAATCTAATTGTTAGAACTGTCTTACTATTGAGGCAAAATCCCCCATCTTTCAACATCCATTTAACATCCAGGAGCTGCCCTTGGAACAACAGGGAAGTCAGTCATTTCTCCTCTGCCTCATGAGGGTCTATCCTACATTTTAGGAGAGCACCTATGTCTCCCCTCAGGTTTTTCTTACATAAGCCAAGTAAGAGCTTTTCTCCTATGATGGGTCTCAAACTCTACTGTTCTTTTGCCGTCCTCTGAGAATCCTGGCATTTTGTCATTGCCCTATCTAAACCCTAGGGCCCCGAACAGAACAGCACCCCACAGGACATCAGTGTGACATTGTTCCATTGATCAGGACTCTGTGCTTGAATCTTAAAAGCCTGAGCTTGCTTCAGCCTACAACAGTCATGTTACGGTCTGCATCCGTCTGGTTCAAGCGCCCAGGTATCATTGTTATGTCATTTACGGTTAAGGGAGCTCTCCCATCATCTTCTGTGCAGTTGATTTTATTTCACTGAGACACAGAACTTTCTAATTTTCCTGGTTCTGTGTCATCTTCACTTTTACCCTTCTGTTCAGCTGGTTCTGATCATATCATTCAGTATGTCATGAACTGTGTTTCCCAGCTTTAGCCTTTCTCTGACTGGCCAGTTCTCACAACTGTGTCATTTCTACCTTCTTTTCTTTGCCTTGTGGTCCACTGCTCTCCGCTATTGTGTCTTATTCAAATTGTTGGATTTGCACAAATACTTACTTTCTTGTACAATTGTGAGGATTCTCTGCCTCTTTCTATGGTTCTATCTCTGCTGGACAGCAGATTTCCTATAGGTGTCATAGTCTGTTGTTACCTGTTGTTACCCCATCCCACCAGGTCTTGGTGATTTCCATGAAATTTTATTTATCTTCTTGTTCTTTTTTACTACTGCTACTTTTAAGCATAGTGTCTAACATACTGATGTTCCATAAGTAATATTTATGACTAATCTTAAGAAGTATTTGCCTTCTCTTTTAGGCTGTGAGGATATCATTGCGGAGAGCATCTCATTAGATACCTTAATTGCCATCCTCAAGTGGAGCTCTCATCCATATGGCTCTAAATGGGTGCACCGACAAGCTTTACATTTCCTCTGTGAGGAATTTTCCCAGGTCATGACTTCGGATGTTTTTTATGAGCTCAGCAAAGACCATCTGCTCACTGCTATCCAGTCTGACTACCTACAGGTAATCCTTTATACACCTCTCAAATTCATTGTCATCCATGTGTGCACCAGGAAACCCACCTACACTCTGTTATTCTCCCATCTAGGGAGATCAGCCCACCCAGGGATGCCCTCTTCAAATTTGTACAGGAAAAACTTTCTGGCTCTCTGGCCCTTCGTGCAGCTGCTGCTGTGATTCAACATTGTGAACAAGCCCAGGTCCCAGCCAACTCTACACCAAAGGGGTTTGAGGCAATAGGCAAGGTCAGAAGCATATCCCAACAGTGATTCTCTTGGCTTCCATTAATTCACTATAACAATTTCTTGGTTTTGGTGGAGTATCAGATACTTAGACTGTAGACAGTAGCTTAAGCAGCACAAAGTAAGAGTAGTATTCAATTTCTAATCTACTCAAATGGTTACAAAAACTCAGTGTATGCGTCTTATCAAAATATAATGTTTTCAACTAATTTTTAATCAGAAGTGGTTTTTAGCAAATTCTTCTGTCATTGACTTATATGTCAATCTAATTTGGTAATTTAAACTAACAATAAATTTAAAATACTGCAAAAAATACTTTCAAGTAACTTTATTTTGGCATTGGTTGTATGAATTTTATGCTGAAAACTATACAACAGTTTTAATGTTATGAAAACATAAGCCCTTTGAGCCATTATCTATTTCTTTATATTTGTACTAGGAAAATAATAAAATGTTTCCATCCCAGTGAGAAATTCAGTGAAGAGTTAAATAATCCACTTAGCATCTGTGCTTTGATTGCAGTGCAAATGTTGTTGTAATTGGATTTGATTTATTTAGGATCTCTGTTCATTAACCTCGCTTCATTGTCCTGATCCAGACTTCAAGCATTATGGGGGTTAGGATTTGTCAGTTCTGCCGGATTATTGTCTTTACAAAGCCTTGTGTTTCTATTTAGAAAGTAAAAACCTTGGAGAGCAGCCTAGATTTGCTGTAAGATTTTCAGTAAAATACAAAGAAATGAAGGGCACTTTGCCATTTCACAGACTTGCTGGAAGGGCCCTTCACCAGTCGGTAGCCTACATTGTGCCGAGTGTAGTCTCGCTGCCAAAACAAGTTGCTGTACCTGTGTTTTCTGTTCCTGCAGGAGATAGTAATCACTAGATATCTGTATACTTTTAATTTCATCTATTTACCTCTAACTTGTCCCAAGAAGAATTTAAGGCAGCTGTATAGAGACCATAGTATAGAATAAAATAAGTTTAAAATAGGTGAAGAGAATAGGAAAAAAAATAAATAAAGGTGAAAAACCAGAATACAGAGTCTAGTTGGAGACAAGAGATGGGTTACTGGACACATGCGAAGCGGCCGCGTGTTTGCTCCTGGGGGACTGCAGCTTTGGTGGAACATTTCACATAGCCAGGGGGGAGGGAAGCGTGCTCAGTTGCACACTGTGTGTACATTATGACCTAGGAGAAGTCGTTAATAAAATTCACCATTTGTCTAATTTCACTAAAATAAATGTAAGCCATTTCTTATTCTAGGCAAGTGAACAAGATATCCTTAAATATCTGATTAAATGGGGCGAGCATCAGTTGATGAAAAGAATAGCTGACAGAGGTAAGCTCACAAAATCAGCTTATGCTGATTTTTTATCCGGAGACATGCTGTGTGTCAGTCTTGACAATAGCCGCTGTTGCCTAGTGGAAGCAGAAATTTTCACAGTCCATAACATGCGTTAGTGGAGAAGGGTATATACTTTGTTAGAAATAAATGTACCAGAAAATTTTATTTTACAACTTTAAAAGGGTACTTTTAATGTTATCTCTGTGCTTAATAGTATACGTTTACTGATTTATAGAAATATTAGAATGAAATTTTTCATTTAATGATTTTCATTTAAAGCATATTGTTGATGAAAATGTTTAGGAATTAGATAGTAGGTGACGTGTGTATAACATTTGAAATATACTAAAAGCCACTGACTGAATTGTACATTTTAAAATGGTTAAAATGTTGCGGTTTATGTTATGTCAATTTTACCTCAATTTAAAAATATATGACTACCCCCTCCCCAAAAAACCCTATTTGTTTATTTTTAAATTTTGTGACAGGTAAAGGAAAAATAATGCTTTGAATGGCTTCTAGCTGGGGATATTGCAGAAGAGGTGGGAGACATTTCATGCATGCTCCTTCCCTCATAGACTGTAGTATTCCTCTGCATAGCAAGCCCAGATCAGAACATTTTAATCAGAAAAATTAAACACAGATTTCCCTTTCCGTCATTCTTTGATTTTTTTTTTTTTAGGTATATTTTACATATGAAGCTCACCTAGGTAAAGTGTTCAAGTCAATGATAAATTTCTAGTGCACTTAAAGAGTTCTGTCCTGTTTCAGGATACATAAAAATTTCAAGCTAAACCTGCCTTTCAAAACCTATAATTTCTCCTACTAACTTATTTCTCTGTGGACTACAAAAAAAGCTTTTATAGCAGGTCTCAAATGTGAATTGTTTTTAATATTAAAGCTACTACTATTAATTTTTGAAATGCCAATATACCATCTATCCTTATTTGCAGATTCTGTATTTGAAAATTCACCTACTTGCTAAAATTTACTTCTAACCCCCAAAATCAGTACCCATGGCACTTTCATGGTCAATTGAAGACATGCTCAGAGTGACCAAAAATTTGAATCCCCTGATACATGTTCCCAGCTTCAGGTGGAACAGGGCAACACTCTGCCTTCTTACATCAGTTCTCATACTGCAAACAAGTGTCCTTTTTAGTCTACTCAAGCACCATGTTTTTCATATTTTATGGGGGTTTTTTGGTGATCAAACTGGCCTCCCATTGTAACTTTTAGTGCTGTATAATGTTTCCAAGTACAGGAAGGCTGTGATGTCCCTTACATAGAAACCAGGAGTGAAATGAGCTTATTCAGACAGGAGTGACCACGCTGTTGGCTATGAGTGCAGTGTCATGAATCAGTAATAAATAGTAATAAGGTGTCTTTAAACAGAAACACACATAAAACAAGGTTATGTCTTGATTGTCTGATAAAATTATTGTGACCAGAGGCTTACAGGAACCTAACCCTGTGTTTCTCTTAGGAGTAGTGGTTCAGCATTTGCTAATCATTTACACTGACTTTTAAAATAGGACTACTCCATACAATAAGAATTAATTGTATATAATACTACATAATCATTATAGGTCATAGGCTTGTTCACTGATGTAAGGTTGGTAATGACGAAATGTCATATTTATTTTGGACAGATAATGAGCATCCTTGCCAAGATTTCCCTTAAAGTAGTAGTTTTTCCATTGGGGTTAGAACAGAAGGCTCTTCCACAGGGATGAGAAGGAACCGAAGCACCCAAGGCTATACTTTTCAATCACTTTTATAAAAAAGGTTCTGCCCTAACCTGTTACATATTTGGGAGTTTTATGTAAGATTTCATTTTTTAAGGAGAAAATTATTTTGAAAAGCAGTGCTTTGTGTAAATATGAAGCCAAATCATAGCCAGGCAAGGGGAAAAAACCCTTTTCCACATGCTTGCTGTAATTTTATCTTGAATGATGCCAGAAAAAGCTTAACTTCTCAAAAAACAATTATTTCTCATCTCCCTATCCATGTGGCTATCACATGATTTAAGGAAAATACCTATTTGCCTATAGGCCTATAGAGTGTTTGCAAAAAATACAGCATTTATATTTGGGAATTTAAAGATTTTTTTAAGAAAAAAAGAATAGCAAAAAAAAAAAAAAGAATAAAACTTATAGCCCCTAGATTATAGATGTGATTAAAGATTCCCAAAATTTTAGTAATTTCTCTTTTCCACTTAATGTTATAAGCTTATATGTACTTCAGATCTTCTCCTTTCACTGATAACTAATAGAGAAAACCTTTACTCTCTGTCCTGGACAGTGGGAATATATTGCATGTCAGAGATCAAAGTGTTCACTTTTATGCAGCAACATTCCTGTATTATGGAAATTTAGGCAACTATCATAAAAATCAAAATTAAGTACAGTACACATTAGTTTTGCCACTTTAGATACCAGGTAATTAATATTTTACTAAATTTCTGGTAAACATGGTAGCCAAGTATATGGATAACCTACAGTGACCAGAAATGCCATTTGCCCTGTAAACCCCTTAATTGTACTAAAAACTCGTCACAGCAGTTAGAAAGCTGAAGAAGAAGCCCTTGGTCAAACTAGATTTTAATAGATTGTCTTCTTTTCTCCTTTGAGTTAGTATATAGGAAAGAATTCTTTATTTTTTTAATGCAGAACAATCCTACTGTTGATATCATGCTTTGTCTTTGTCAAAGAAGATCTCTATTAAGTAAACCTAAGACACAAAATAATTTATAATCCTTTTTAAAGCAGATGCGCTTAAGTGTACTTACTGAAAGCGTACCAGAGAAAACTTGAAAATTTGGATTTGGTTGGAGACTTTTCATTTTTTGTCTCATAGAGCCAAACTTACTGAGTGGCACTGCCCATAGTGTGAACAGAAGAGGCGTGAAAAGACGAGACCTAGACGTCGAAGAGCTTAGAGAAATCCTGTCTTCTCTCTTACCATTTGTGCGAATTGAGCACATCTTACCTATAAACAGTGAAGTCCTAAGCGATGCAGTAAGTGCCTTTCTTCATTTATCTCTTTCATGAAAAGAAAATGAACTAAAATGTACAGGTTTATCTTTTTTTTAATCATTGTACACAATTTCTACTAATAAGAGTATTGTAAAACTGTAAAGTCCATAGAACAGAGACCTGTGTTTTGGGCCATATTGTGTTGGCCCCTGGCACAAATAAAAGTTCAGTGAGTGAAAGTTCATTAACTTTTGCAAGAAGATAGTCTAGGAGTAGTTACTCAAGGCATTTTTCAGTGTAGATCAAGTAGATCCTATTCACAAAGGAAAGGGCAGAGATTACCTCTGGAGACTTTGCAAACACAGCAGTAAATCAGGGAGCAGAAAAGGAGATTGGTTCAATGTGAAAAGGATGACTGAATCTTACCTTCAGTTAAAAATTTATGGAGCTCATGATATTACTTTCACAGTTTTTTTTAAAGTGAATTTTTTAAACTAACAGAATTGCTTGAATTAATGGGTATGAAAATTAATATTATAAATATCACTTCTACACATGTTCTTTTATAATGAATCAATGCTTATCGACAATCATCATAGTTTGTTTCAACTGCTCATAAAAGTCATCTAGAAAACAACCGATAAGAATGTTTTCGTTGGGGCGCCTGGGTGGCTCAGTTGGTTAAGCGTCTGCCTTCGGCTCAGGTCATGATCCTGGAGACCCGGGATCGAGCCCCACGTCGGGCTCCCTGCTCGGCGGGAGGCCTGCTTCTCCCTCTCTCACTCCCCCTGCTTGTGTTCCCCCTCTGGCTGTGTTTCTCTCTGTCAAATAATTAAATAAGATTTAAAAAAAAAAAAAAAAGAATGTTTTCGTTGCATACAAGTGATTGCTTTATTTATTTATTTTCTTTCCAAGTTTTTTGTTAAAATTCCAGTTAGTTAACATATAGTGTGATATTCATTTCAGTGAGGAATTTCATGATCCATCACTTAAATACAATACCCAGTGCTCATCACAGCAAGTTCATTCCTTAATCCCCATCACCTATTTCACCCATCTCCCCTCCAACCTACCTTCTGGTAATCATTAGTTTGTTCTCTGTAGTTAAGACTCTGTTTCTTGCTTTTCCTCCCCACCGCCCTGCACTGCCAATGTTCATTTGTTTGTTTGATAAGAATTTTTTTAAGTTCTCTAAAGAGAATATAATGAAGAAAGGATAACTCTTTCAGAATTGAAAATGTATTTTAAGGGGCACCTGAGTGGTGCAGTTGGTTAAGCATCTGCCCTCTGCTCAGGTCATGATCCTGGGGTCCTGGAATCGAGCCCTGCATCAGGTTCCCTGCTCTGTGGAGAGCCTGCTTCTCCCTCTCCCTCTCCCCCTGCTTGTGCTCTCTCTCTCAATCTCTCAGTCTCTCAAATAAATAAATAAAATCTTTAAATTGTATTTTAAAACTCTAGGGGTGCCTGTCTGGCTCAGTTGGTTAAGTATGCAACTCTTGATCTCAGGGTCCTGAGTTCAAACCCCACTTAAGAGCTTACTTTAGAAAACAAAAAACAGAAAAAAACAAAACAAAAAAACCCCTCTAACTTGTGGTGCTAGCAAAACAGGCGAGACAAAATAGCCCAGAAAAAGATCCTCATTAATTATATAAGAATTAAACATATAATAATCTGTCAGAAATCAGTGAATCTTTGTGATGTTGGACTAGCTGGTGAGCTGAGGAATTTGTTTAAAGTTAAACTTTTATTTCACTTGCACACAAAATTAATCCCTGTTAGATTTCAAAATTAAATATTAAATTAGAATATGGAAAAAGTAGAAGAAAATAATTAAATATTTATGATACTTCTGATTAGAAAAAATGTTCAGTCTCACTAGTAATCACACACACCAGAGAAGGCAAAATAAAGCCATAGGTTACCATTTTTTTCACTATTAGGTCAGTATTTTTTGAAATAATATTACCATCCCAGAGGGGAAGTGCAACTGATACATTAGTATAATGGTACTTAAATATTTAGAAACTTACGCAAATGTGTAACAACAGAAAAAATAAACTACAGCATGACTACTCAACAGACTGCCCTGAACAGTGGTTATAAAGACTAATATAGCAACATGAAAAATGCTAATGATGGAATATAATTTCAGAAAGAAGGATACAGAATAATGTATTTTTATGTATTCTGGAATTCAGTAATGTAAAAATCCATTTGAAAAAGACTGGCAGGAAATAAGCATTATTACAGTTGGAGTAGATTAGAGTTACAAATTTTTCCTCTCTTTTCTAAATGCTATCTAATGCTGTATTTCATTAGTTAAAAACAATTTTAACTAGGCACCTGGGTGGCTAGGTAGTTAGCATCTGTCTTTGGCTCAGGTCATGATCCCAGGGTCCTGGAATCAAGCCCCCCACCCCCAGTCAGGCTCCCTGCTCAGTGGGGAGTCTGCTGCTCCCTCTGCCCCTTCCCACAGCTTGTGCATGCACACATGATACCTGTCTTTCTCTCGTGCTCTCTCTCTCAAAGAAATACATAAAATCTTTTTAAAAATTGAGCCCTGAATTTGGTTTAGAAAAGTAATTTAGAACTTTGGTTTAGTAGACTTAGAAAATATGTATCTCTGTTCTTAATTCCATGCTTCACCCAGAAGTCCCCGTGAAAGTTTGCTAATAATGGCTGTTAAGCATAAAACATTTGGTGCAGCTAAGCACTGGGGTGCATTACCTGCATTACCATCATTAATCCTCATAACCACCTTAATGAGCTGTAGGTACTTGATTTATTTTCTCCTAATATAGACAAGGAAACAACAGGGCCACCACATTTAGTCATGTAGTGTCCCATCTTCAGGATCATCTGGGAGCCCTTAAAGTGAGGTCCAGATAAAAGGACATGTCCATGGTCATGTGGCTGTTCAATGGGGAGTTAGGGATTTGTGTCCATTCTGACTCCCCTAGAGCTCATTGTCCCTGACCCCACCAGGCAGACTGCCTGCGTCCTTGTGCTGTACATACAGGCCAAGAAAATGTTTTGTCTTGTGGGGGGTGGGGTGGAGATGAAATCTGTTTCTAGATGAGTACGGGAAAAAATAGAAATTGGTTTTCATTAAAAGTTGTGAAAGCTAGTCCAACTCATTCTATTTTTAGTTACTATAGCTCTTGTTTTACAAGTATCATTCCTCTATATAGGGAAAAGTGGTGGATTATAGTACCTTTTTATTGCTAAATGCTTTAAATGTTCTTAAACATTTGGAATATTTTGAAATTTCACATAATCCTAAATTTTCATGATTTATAGGTATAGTTATTTTTGTGTCTTAGTAGTAATCTAGGTCTACACAAATCTCTAGTTCATCTAAAAATAATTTTTTTTCAAGATGAAAAGAAGCTTGATTAGTACTCCTCCATCAGATATGCTTCCTACAACAGAAGGTGGAAAATCAAATGCCTGGTTACGGCAAAAAAATGCTGGAATATATGTTCGTCCTCGACTATTCTCTCCCTATGTGGAGGAAGCAAAGGTAATGAAAATCATTATAGATATTAGAGTACATTTTACAAACTATAAGCACAGGGATACTCATTGTGGTACTGTAAACATATTTAGAAATTGCCTAAATATCTAGTAATAGGGAAAGTGAAAGTAAATGCTAGTTCGAGTACTCACAGGAGTAGTTTTCTGAAATGTTTAATTATCAAGCATATTTTTATAACTTACATCATGTTGAATTGCATTTTACATTTTTCTCCTCTTAGTTGCATTCCAAACTGTTAATCTGGAAAAAAATAAATTTTACTAAAATGACAGAATTTTGTGATCTTCAAGATGGGAAAAATGTTCTGAAAGAACATCGCACACATTTTGTCTTTCTTAAACTAAAGAAATGACATGAGGGCCCCTGGGTAGCTCAGTTGGTTAAGCGACTGCCTTCGGCTCAAGTCATAATCCCAGGGTCCAGGGATCAAGCCCGGCATCAGGCTCCCTGCTCAGCGGGAAGCCTGCTTCTCCCTCTCTCACTCCCTCTGCTTGTGTTCCCTCTCTGGCTGTGTTTCTGTCAGATAAATAAAATCTTTTAAAAAAAAGGAAAGAAATAACATGGTTTCTTATGTGTCTCTGTAATGACTGTTTGTTGGAATAAGTACACAAAACTAAGATAAACTTCAGGCTTATTAAGTAAATTGTGTATTGCAATATGAAGAACTCCCAAGAAAATATGTAACGTGAAAATGGAATACTGTGATGTTTATTAGCTGTATTTGACCACTAGAACTTTGGGATGGCCTTTTGAGGAACTGACTGACACTCTTTGAAAGTCAGAAATCACCATTAAGTTCAGTGAAATAAATAAGCGGCAAAACATTTCAGTGTAGTATGAAGTTACTCTAAATTTTTTCTCATTTTGATTGTCAGAGCTTAGGAGAGGCCTTTACCAGAGGTTGCATCTGGTGGTAAAAGATCTGTAGTAAATGACCCTGCTTTCTGCTCTGTCAGAATGGGGCAGCAGGGAGCTAATCAGATAGTCCTTCTGAGACTTCCCCTGTTCTCTGACAACTGTACTCACACTTAAGTAGAAAATTGCCCCCAGGAAAGATTTATACATTACATCATTTTAACAGTCGGGTTTATATATAGGTCTGTTGAATTTAAAGTCAGTCTTCAATATTTTGTATTTTGAGCATTTCTTGTTGGATCTGATATCTAGCCAATGTACAGATTGTTTTTATAGTAACTTTAGGTATAATTTTCTTCTAATTTTATACCTTCCTTCAAATTTCGAATACTTTAGTTAAAAGCAAACAATCAGAAGATGATGATTTCTTTTCAAAGATGATACAGAAAGATTCTTTAAAAATTAAAGAGGTAGGGGGTTCTTTCTCCTTTCACTATTAATTTTAAGCCTCATGCACTGAAAACAATAAATTAATTTCTGTTTTATATGATGAAGGCTATAATCTTTCTCCAAACATGATTTACAGAGATGAGTTGACAGAATCTCTTAATACTGAATTGTTATTTCAGTCAGTGCTGGATGAGATGATGGTGGAGCAAACAGATCTTGTGCGTTTGCGAATGGTTAGAATGTCGAATGTGCCAGACACCCTTTACATGGTCAACACCGCCGTGCCCCAGTGCTGTCACATGATGAGCCACCAGCAGATCAGCAGTCACCAGTCAAGCCCTCCTTCAGTCGTAGCCAATGAAATTCCAGGTGAGATGGCAGCCTTCTGTCAGACATTTATATTTAAATGAATAATCTGATCATTTTTGTAGCCTTTTTGTGTGCTAATTCTCTTTACTTTCCAATACCCCTTATACATTGTTCTCATTAAAGAATTAATAACAAGCTTGGGGTTTTTGTTTCATATTTTATTTTTCAGTACCAGGTATGTACAGATTCCCAGCTAGCCAAAGTTGAGAAGTTTCCCAAAGTTTCTCAACTTTGGCGGTCTTGACACAATTTTTTGTTGGGGGGCGGCTGTCCTGTGCACTGCAGGGTGTTAACAGCATCCTGGGCCTATACCCACTAGATGCCAGGAGCATGTGTGCGCGCACACACGCACTGCACGTAATCCTCTGTGACAAGCTCGTGGAAACATTTTTATGTTGCTAGACATTGCTAAGTGTGCTCTGCTGGGCAAAATCCCTTCCTGCTGAGAACCACTAGTTCAAAAGAATTCAAGTTTTTCGTCACCATAAAGCATTGCTCACGTAAGACTCTGAGGAGAGTTATAAACTTGTATGTTTGAATCTAGACATATGCTCTCAAGTGTGATCACACTGTTGTTTTCCTAAAGATCCATCCAGCTTCCCAGGATCTGCTCTGTGAATTATAGTGCAGGCTTCTTGTCATGATGTTGAGGAAATTGACCATAGTTAGAGATACAGCTGTTATGTCCAAAACTTTCTGAGCATCGTTAGTGTTGATTTTAACCAGAGGACTCTAGTGTCCCTTTTTTAAGGTAAGACAATCTGCAGTGATCTGGGGGTCAGAAATTCTATAGCTCTAGCCAGTTACCACTGCACGATTCAAAAACATCAGAAAACTATGGCATTATTAGAAATGGCACCATTCATCTTCTGCTTATAAATGTCTGTTTCAATTAAGGACAAATAAAAGAATAAGAGAACTTTTAATTGAACACATACATTTTATTCTGGGACTAATGTCTCATCGAGTGTTGGCCTTATCAGCTCTGGCCACTGCAGACAAAATACTGACCATCATTTATGTAAAGTATACATTGGGGGACGCCTGGGTGGCTCAGTTGGTTAAGCAACTGCCTTCGGCTCAGGTCATGATCCCGGAGACCTGGGATTGAGCCCCACATCGGGCTCCCTGCTCGGCGGGAAGCCTGCTTCTCCCTCTCTCACTCCCCCTGCTTGTGTTCCCTCTCTCGCTGTGTTTCTCTCTGTCAAATAAATAAAAAATCTTTAAAAAAAAAATAAAAGTATACATTGGGCAACAGTAGGAAGAGAAATATTACTGTAGCTGATTTGTGCAGATATTGAAGCTATAGTCATTACCCAGTTTTTATCAGCATGAGTTAATACAATTGAATAGCAGCATAATTTAATCTCAGAACTGAATCTAAAAAGCCCAGAGATAGTCACAATTAAGCATGTTCAGAAAAATAAGGCTTGTCTTTGTTTTATATAATGAGGCCTCGTCCTGTTCTGGTGTTATCTGATTCTTCCCTCTTCCTTGCTCACATCACTCTTAAGGAAGGCCATATAGCTTATTGGAGAAGATGCCAGCGAGGCTCCTATCCTGGCTCTGCCACTTTATTTGTATGACTTTTGACAAGATAACCTGCTTTCCTGAGCATTAATTTCCTTGTCTGCAGAAAGGATATAATATCTCCTGTCTAGGGTTGTTACGAAAATTTGAGGAAGTACCATGAGTAAGATGCTTGGGAGTTTGCCGGGCACAAAGTAAGCACTCAGTAAATGATAGCTCCCCTTTCCCCAGAAATAATAGCCAGCGACCAGTCTAGTCACTTTGTCTCTTAGGTATTTATAGTCACCTAGTCCCCAGCCCGCCAACAACAGCCTTAGTCCAGGTTCCTAACAGTGTTTCTGCCTCTAACCTTACTCCCATTCTGGCCTTTACACCAGGCTCAACAGACATTTTCTTGGGGCCATTTGGTAGATATTGTAGGCTTTTTGGCTCTTCAGTCCCCATCACAGCTACTCAGCTCTGCCATCAGAAGCAGCCACAGACGCCCCCCAAACAAGTGGGTGTAGCTGTGTGTCAATAAAATTTTATTTACAAACCATGTAGCTGGATTTGTCCTCCAGGCTGTAGCTTGCCAACCCCTGCTTCCCCTGCTCTCAGGGTTTGCTGACTGCCTCACCACTCTGCTCTGATCCTGTCACTCCTCTATGTACACAAGATACAGTGTCGGTTCTTACGGTGACATGTAGAGTCACTTGGGATCTGCTTCTCCCCATCTTTCTCACCTTCTCTCTTCCTACTCTTCCTGCTTCTACCTTTGAACCCTAAGCTACTAGTCGTGCAAGCTGTTCGTGCCGTGCCGTCACCTGCCTGTTTGACACATGTCTGGTCCTTCTGCTTGAGACATATACCTTCACTCTAATTTCTTTACCTGCCTGGTTTTCTCTTCTTTTTCCAGACTCCACTCAGGGTTAGCCTTCTCTAGGCAGCATATAAATTACTGTTTCCAGGAAATTAAAATGCTATCCACAAATGTACGACAAGATTCTAATGCAGAACACTTGCTTGCTTTCTTGTGCTCAGTGGGTGGTCTTGTGTGCAGCTCCGATATTTTACCAACCAACTTTTTCTGTTTTCAGTTCCTCGTCTCCTCATTATGAAAGACATGGTCCGACGTCTGCAGGAGCTACGGCGCACTGAGCAGGTGCAGAGAGCCTACGCACTCAACTGTGGGGAAGGTGCCACGGTCAGCTATGAAATTCAAATTCGAGTCTTAAGAGAGTTTGGTCTCGCAGACGCTGCAGCAGAGCTGTTGCAGGTGAGGATGGTGGGGATAGCATGTGACTAAATGAAACAGGAGCCTTGATGATTGTGCAGACGGTATTCCAGATCTCTGAAGGAGCCCTCACGGCATGCGTTTCGCTGCCTCGAGGGTCTGTGATAGCTGGAAGTCCTGTCTGCCGCACCCCATCTCCCCGTGCCCCCCCCCCCAACCCCAGTAGAGGCCATGTGTAGGGTGGATGGAGCACGCAGACTCTGGAGGGAGAGCTGACTTTGTATCTTGGCTCTGCTGCTTATTGGTTAGTTCACTTGGGCCAACTACTCTGTGTATCAGCTTCCTTACCAGTAGAGTGAATGTTGTGAAGATAAGAGGTGCTATGTGGAAGCAGCTGTGTCTCTGGTGCCGAAGAGGCCTGCTAAAAGTTCATGGTGTGCGTCTCCATCAAAGGTGAAAGAGGAAGTAGAAGATTCGGACCCTTCACTGCTCTCTGTCCCTCTTTGGGTCTCTAGATTTCACATTGTGGCCTACTTGACAAGCTGCACTTGACAGATCTGCCAGATGCCGCTCTTGTTCCCCTCCCCTCCTCCACATAAGACGTTTTTTTGCATGAAGTTACAAATCCTATAAGCATGAGAATCAGGGAATGAATGCTTTTTTTTTTTTTTTAAATGAACAGAGGAAAAAACTCTTTTTCTTACCAAGTACCAGAGCAGTAGCGTCGGTTTTGCAACGAAGGAAGAATGTGTAAAGTAGTCTGTTCTCAGCTGCGAAATCAGAGCCTAAAATAAAATTTAATTTTGTCTGGTCAAGTGATGGAGTTTTTTTTGCCACTGACTCCAGACTTGTTTAGCCTGAGTCTTCAAAGGGAAATGTGGTATGGTGTTGGCAGGGCAGCAGGCCATTCTTGATTTTCATTTTTTGCCGTGGTGTCCATCCCTGAAATAGAGTCTTGTTTTCTATTCATTTCTTTCCCTTCTGCCATTCTAAATTGTATCTTAGTTTGATATCTTAAAATGTGTAAAAGTTTTATAAGTATTCTTATATAAACGTTTATCAAAATACTAATCAAACTGAGTTCTGTGTAACAGGTAAGGAATAGTATTTTACAGTTTTTATTTCAGACAGTGTAGATGTTTTGTTAGAAAATTCAAGGAAGATCCTCACTTGTATGCCTTTTCTTCCTGTGGTACTTTATTTTTCTCTGCAAAGACACATTTGAATTAGGTCTTATTTCCTGCTCTTGCATTATCACATAATCTTGCAAGAGATCACTGGCCTGCTTGCTGGAATATTTAGTTAAGCAGCTCTCCTTGACAGCCATTTCTGAGGCCGCAGGGCCTTCACTATATCCTTCTGTGCTTTTATTAAGGTAATTTTTTATTGGGCTTCTGGACTAGAGGAATATATTGTGCCTTTTGCTCTTGTTGAATTTGGTTTTCTTAGGATCTCACTTAATGCTCTCAGCCTGTAAATTTCTATCTAGGAAATTTGCTAATGAACGTCCTTTATGTTTGTTTTTTAAAAATCTTTCTTAGAATCCTCACAAGTTCTTTCCGGATGAACGTTTCGGGGATGAAAGTCCACTCTTGACAATGAGACAGTCTGGGAGATGTCGAGTTAACAGCACCCCCACTGCAGAGACCGTGTTTACAGATCTGGACTCTTTCGTGGCCTTCCATCCACCCTTGCCCCCACCACCACCTCCGTACCACCCCCCAGCTACCCCAATCCATAACCAACTCAAAACAGGCTGGAAACAAAGACCTCCCAGTCATCACCCTTCACGTTCATTCTCCTATCCCTGTAATCATTCCCTGTTTCACTCCAGAACGGCTCCTAAAGCCGGTCCCCCTCCAGTCTACTTGCCAGGTGTTAAAGCAGCAGCACCTGATTGCACCAACACCACAGGACCAGGGAGACAGAACGTGGCTGTGGCCGCCGCCGCCGCCCCTTCGGCAGCAATAGCATGTGAGAAACAAGTGGTAAGTTAGCACTTCGCTAATTTACCTAAAATAAGATGTTCCAGGAATATTAGAAGCAATTTACGTGACCTCGGGAGCCCTACGGGTCTCAGCAGTGCCCATTACTAACAAGCTGGAAACTTAGACTGCAGGGCTGTGGAAAAGAGAGAGCAGGATAAGGGAGCAGAGTGAGGGCGCTGGGGAGAGACGGGGTGTGTGTCGGGGGTGGTTGGTACCTTCCTTGTCTTCATGTTCATTGTAAGTCCTCAGAAGGGATGGCGTTACTGGGCAGTGCCAATGGATGTTAGCAGTTTTTTGATGCTCCGTTCAAGCACGTGTCTAGAATCTGCCCTCATTTCTGTAGAATCTACTCTTCTACCAAATGCTTTGATGGGCTGGGAAGGGGAAGTTATTTATAGCTGTGTATACTGCCGGGAGCGATGTGGTGAAAGACTCCCCATTTAGAAAATGGACAGTTAGTCTTTATATACCTGGCCCGCTGTTGCATCAGAGCACTCCTATGACTGGGAATCACAGAGCTAGTGCTAGGAGCTAGTAAACCAAGCAAGAATTCCTTGGTTGATTTTACATTGTATTAGAGGCTGAATTTCTGTTTATACACTACCTTTGAGGGGAAAAAAAAAGTGGTCTTTAAGCCTCCCTGCTCAGTCACACATCGTCAGTGGTCTGTAATAGAAAAACAAGAGATACATAGATTAATTCAGGGAATCTTTATTAAAATATGACTTTTTGGACACTGTGGACTAGTGTACACCAGGGCTCAAATTATGATCCTTCCTTACCTTATACCCTTCTACCTACTCTCCCTGCTGCCCCCCACAAGCCCCTAAAAAAAAAGAAACAGCAGAGATTGATAGTGTTTGATAGGCCAAATGTCCATCTCATTGACCTTGCCCTCAATTCCACAGTTTCAAAAGTTCTACTTTTCATTTTAAATAAAATTCCCTTTAAGAATAATTTATTTGTATATTTTCATTGCAGTCTTTTTTTTTTTTTAAGATTTTATTTATTTATTTGACAGAGAGAGAGATCACAAGTAGGCAGAGAGGCAGGCAGAGAAAGAGAAGGAAGCAGGCTCAGTGCTGAGCAGAGAGCCCGATGCGGGCCTCTATCCCAGGACCCTGGGATCATGACGGGAGCCAAAGGCAGAGGCTTTAACCCACTGAGCCACCCAGGCGCCCTGCAGTCTTTTTTTTTTTTAGGATTTTATTTTTAAGTAATCTCTGTACCCACCACAGGGCTTCAACTCATGATTCCGAGATCTAGAGTCACATGTTCCACTGACTAAGCCCGCTAGGCGCCCCACTGTAGTCTTGATTATAATAATGAGAAATTGGAAAACCTTAATGTCAGCAGTGGGAGAATGGCTAAATAAGCCATGATTCATCGATGCAATGCAATATTAAACTGTAATTTAAATAATATCAAAATTTAGTAGCAGACTTATATATACTACATTTTATGCAAATTAATATATGAGCAGAGAAAAATACCTCAAAATATTAACAGTGATTATCTCAGTAGGGAAGATTAATGGGTTTTTTGGTTTGGTTTTTGGCCTTTATGATTTTCTATATTGTAATCATTCTTTTTTTTTTTTAAGGATTTTAAAAATGCGTTTATTTTAGAGAGCATGCGAGCAAGCAGGGGAGGGGGAGAGGCAGAGGGAGAGAGATAAGCAGGCTCCGTGCTGAGCCTGACGTGGGGTTTGATCCCATGACCCTGAGGTCACAACCTGAGCCAAAATCAAAAGTCAGACCCTTACCTGACTGAGACACCCAGGCACCCATATAGGGTTATTCTTAATAATAAGCAGGTATCACTTTTATAATGAAGAAGCAAAACCAGTGAACATCATTTGTGCATCCAGGGAGTCGTGGCCCTTTTTCTTTTAACCCTCCCTTCTTTTATCTCTGTTTGCAGTGTACACAGCCTGTGCTAAATGATCTAATGCCAGACATTGCCATGGGTGTGTCCACACTGTCGCTCAAGGACCGGAGGCTTCCAGAACTGGCTGTAGACACAGAACTAAGCCAGTCTGTTTCTGAAGTAGGACCAGGGCCTCCCCAGCATCTGTCGTGTATTCCACAGAGGCATACACACACGTCTCGAAAGAAACACACACTAGAGCAAAAAGCAGATGCTCGAGAAAATCAGCAGGAATATCCGGATTTCTATGACTTCTCAAATGCTGCTTGCAGACCTTCTACGCCTGCTCCTGGCAAATGCACCCCTTCCCCTTCGCAAGGTGGATATTTCGGTCCCGATTTGTACAGCCACAGTAAGGCGTCACCAAGTGGCTTAAAGTCAGCCTACCTACCTAGCCAGACCTCTCCAAAAAAGCAGGAAGAAGCTAGAAGAGAATATCCACTTTCCCCTGACGGGCATCTTCCAAGACAAAAGAATGAGCCGATCCACCTTGATGTTGTTGAGCAACCTCCGCAGCGGTCAGACTTTCCTTTGGCCGCCCCAGAAAGTGCTGGCAGCGGTCCAGCCCATGTCAGGGGACGAACAGCAGTAGAAACTGACTTGACTTTTGGGCTGACTCCCAACAGACCCTCACATCCTGCATGCAGCTCTGAAGCTCCGGAAGAGAGAGCCAGTAGGAGACTGGCAGACAGCGAGTCTCTGGGCCATGGAGCTCAGCGAAATACCGATTTAGAAAGGGAAGATTCAATAAGCAGGGGAAGGAGGTCACCGAGCAAGCCAGACTTCCTCTACAAAAAGTCTGCCCTCTGAGAGCAACCTCCAAGTCGTCTGTGCCTGAGATGTGAAACATCCCATTTTATGATGTAACCCGACAACTTAGAGACCAGTTTATCGATGCCAGCTAATTCAGTTTCACATTATTTTATTCTAGTTTTTGTATATACGTGTTTATGAGACGTGGCATGCTACGAGGGTTCTTTCGAATGCGGCATCTGTCTGTTTTGTGTTTGAACAGTCGTGTGGGGAAGCATTTTTAAGAGCAAGCAAGCTGGCACTTTTTTTCTCCTCTTTACAAATAATGGGATTTTTTTTTGCACTTGTACATTTATTTTATCTGTATTGATTTTATATCAGTATGTCAAACCTTATTGCCACATTTAAAGGAACCGTATTTTCATACTTTTTTGCATTTTACCTTTCATCTACCAGTTTCCATGTGCATTGGACTGCACACTAAGATGTATTTTCTTATGAAATAGTTCTGTGCTTATTTTTTAATTATAGAAATTCCAAAGAACAGCACATCAAAATGCTCCTCTCTCTTCGGTAATTGTTTTAGTTCAGAAATCTTCCTGCTCAGTCTCCATAAGTCTAATATCATTCTTCCTTAACAAGCCTTGGGAGCTGGTCTTCGTTCCTCCAGCGGGAGTCCTGTCAGGATCCTGACATTTTCTGGTTCGGTAAAGAACCGAAAGGAGCAAAGCCTTTTGTGCCCGGGCTGAAGCTGTAGCTTTGTTCAGCATGTGGGCGCCTTCAGAATCCCTGGCAGTGCTGGTAGGGTGCATTAGCGTAGAACTAGGTGAGGTTCTCAAGACTTCGGATTTCTTGGAATCCTAAGGCAGTGGAAATAGCAAGGTCACTTAAAGGGCATTTCTGGTTCTGAGCATCAACTCTCCAGCTGAGACGAGAAATGACTGCTTGCTGCCTTCAGTTGTCTTGCTCTCTGTGGGAAAAAAAACAAAAGGGCTTCAGTCTTACAGATGTTATTTGGTGTTTGTTAGCCTGTGTTTTCTTTTAAATGTTTTTCAAAGTTTGTCTGAATTTTGGTGTCCCAAAAAAGTTGTTGTAGAATGCATAACGCTTTGTCACCAAAAAAAGAGAAAGAAACCTCCCCTCCCTCCCTGGAAACACTACATGTCCTACTTGAACTCCACTGGGGATGCTGGTTTGGGATTTTACTGAACCACTGAGCACATGGGATCTTTTAAGATCCTCTCCCTTGGAAGGGCAATGTGTGAGCTAAGGACTGTTTTTTTTCTTACTCTCCAATGTAAATATATTAGTATTTGAGTTTTTAAATCACTTCAACATTATTTGAGCATTCACTTTGTATTTTTACAAACACATACACACACAGCCGTAGCACTTAGAAGAAAAGGGACTTGCCGAACATTCCCTCATGTGAAGGGTGTCTGGGAGCCTCTTTTCTATGTATGTGTGTGTGTGTGTGTGTGTGTGTGTATATATATATATATATATAAAACCAACTCACTCACCCTCACTCTAAAACTATGCAGGGCTAGGGAGCCTTTACAAGCTACCATAGAAATGAATTACATGCACTTTTAAGTCAATAGATTTCTATTGGGCGTCAACAACTGATTTCTCCCATAGCTGTAGTTTCTCTTAACAGTCTTTCCTACTTCACCCTGTGGATATACACTCAGGAATAATCTGACATTTTGAAAAAATCCTAACAGTAGGTAGTCTCAAAGACGGGGATCTCGTCAGTCTATCCGCATACACCGGCACACCCCCGCCCCGCGTTCTGCCTGCCTAGTTAGCCGCTGCTCGCGTGTTCGTCCATGCTGGTGGGGTTGCGCGCTGAGCTGCGGTCCTCCCAGAGTGAACAGTCGTCCACTGGGAGGCTGGCTGGCATCAGCTTTGAGGCTCCTTTTTTTAAAGATAGAGAAACATAGGACTGTGCTCATTTTTAGGAGGTTTGACTCTTTATAATAGATGATGTGTTTTGAAGCCGACTTCAATCTGTCTCTGTTCAGAAACAAAAATTGTTGATTCCATCGTATTCCTTCATGTGTATTCATATACATGTATTGACATGGATTATTCTGATATAGTTTTAAATTTCTATCCTGAATCCAGACTGTACTGTGCTAGTACTGCAAATAAGAGTGAGTAGAGCTAAGCTGGTGGGAAAAAGCTTTCTCATCTCCAACCTGTGTTTTTTTAAATGTTAGACAAGAGCTGTTTGATGTCATACGTTCATTTTCCTGAAAACTCATTACTCTTTCATATCCCCCAAACATAAAAATAAGTGGCCACTGTTCCTACTTTAATTTATGAAGTTTGCTTTTAATAATTTAGTAGCAAAACTGACTAAGCTGTGTATAGAGAGGAACTTGCTTCAGTCTGTGGGCTCGTGAGCTGGTGTGATTTGCCGAAGGTAAGCAGGTGTGGCTTGTGTGTGCTAGGGTAGGCCTCGGTGGACTTCCGATGTGTCTGGGGAAGTGTGGTGGCTAGGGTAGGTTGGAGAGCTGTGTGCCTCTGGCTTTGGAACTTGCCCCTCCGATCTTCTGAAACGCTTATTTGGCATTAAAATTCTGTTAATGCTGTACTAAGATAATGAAAAGTCTGAGTAAGATTGCTCCTCGGGGGGAAAAAAAGGTATGTATAAAATTTAGGCCGCAGGACCTGGCATTTCCCTCGGTTCAGAAATTTCATGAGAACCAAATCTCAAAATACCAGATCTCTCAAGGCCACGGGCAATCAGGCCGTCAGACAATCGCCACCCTCGGTGCTCTCCAGGCCACTGTTTAGAGAGCTACCGTTTAGCTCCTGGAGCAGGAAGAGAAGATCCATGATTCTTCAAGGTGCTGCTGGTCCTCTCCTTATATTTTTGTTTTAGTTTTATGATTTTGATGGATAAGTTAAGTTCAAAGTCACCTGTGACTTGAAAAGAAATAGCAGCATGAAAGGCAAAAACTATCAGTGAAAAGTAGCTGTTTCAGTTTTCCATGCACCACAGCCTTCCTCCTGTGCCCCATTAGCTCCTTCTAGGCACATGCCCCTAGACCTAAGCTCTCCTGGTATTTCCAGAACCAGTTGGATTTTAAGGATTTTTAAGAACTTCTTTATATTTGAGTCTTTTTATAGATTGCTCTGTGAAACTTTACCTACTTCCTGCTTTTGTGTCCTCAACAATTGCCACCTGTTACAGGGTTTTCTCTTGACTGGTTGTTCACGTCCTGGCAGCAGGCAGCCCTTGTCCATGTGGGTGCCGGTGACGCTGCAGAGCATGACAGGGGCGGCGGGGGCCGCAGGGTCTCCCGCTGACCTCGCCACGTGCCAGTCTCTGCAGTGGAAGGGGGAGCACTTCTCAGTAACTACTCAGCAAAATAGGGATTTTCATAATGCGTGTTTCAGGGGGAAACATGTTTCATGAAACACTTCTAAGACACTTGTTGCAGTTCTGAGGCATTCGTGTTTTTTACCTTAGGAACGAACTCAAAGGGAAATGTTTATTTGACTTGTTCTTTTTAATTAGTATTTGGTTGACTTTCAACTTAACTTTGAAGGTTACCATTAAAGCGGCAGTGATGGGTGCTATTCCCGGTTCTGCAGTGGTTTACTTTGTCTACTACGTGGTTTACTTTCAAACCTCATCACACACAACCTTACTAAAGAGAGTTACCGCCACACACTAAAAGGTATTTTACTATTTTCCATTAACACTGTTGTATGAACAATGTTTTACGAAATGTTAAGTTGTCTTTTTGTCCTGTACATCGCAATAGCTGTTATGTAATTGTTTTATTGGCAAGTCTTCAGATTTCTTTTTTTCCTCTAGAAAACCCTGAAGACCATGCCCCACATTCTGAATATTATAATGCTGTGGCTATTCCTATAGAAAGATTACTTGCAAGTGTGTGTCTTGAAAATAACCTCTTGTGTTTGTGTGTTTGCGTGGGTTCTAAGAGACACGATAAGCTCTGGAAGCTTCGTGGCGTACCTACACGTGACTGTGCATCTGGGTTCACGGGCAGGGGTATGGAGTCCTGCTCTCAGACGGGGTGGCTGAAAGGTAACATTCCCTGAACCCCACCTGCTGTTTCTGTACCACACCTGTCCTTCAGAGAGGTGGTATCTTCTACAACACTGCATTTCTTGTGGTTGTGCTGTTACTGGTATAAAGTCAAGTGCCTTCAATGCTAAAGGCTCAGAAATTTTTCTTAAACTGATTTCTTGTCCTATGCAAGTGTTTTCTACAACCTGCATAACCAGTACTTTGTAAAACTTGTTTACGCTTCAATTGTACATAGTGTTTTTTAAAGAAATATATAGTATTTTTATTTAGGTACCTCCAAACTTGAATTCGTCTGTGTGAAGCATTGTAAAACGATACATTTCTCTTTTGAGTATCATTACGGTTGTACAAAGGTTTCCACTGGTTCTATTTTTCTACTGTTACTGATAAGCATGTAGCACTGACTTTACCCTACATAGAGTGGCATTTCCAATAAATGGCTTGTCTAGAACCTGCTGAGTTGGATACAGTCTGTTTTAGCCCTAGAGCCTGCAGTCCTCGATTGTGGAGACGATAGTACTCCGTAAGAGTCGAATTGGGAGGCTTTCTAGGTGAACTTCCCCTTCGTTTCCAGGATTTCAGTTAACTAGGGGCTCTTTAAAATATTATGGTTTTCTTGGAAATACCACATTTTCATCTAAACCAAGTTCATTCTCTTCTGTTATTTCACTAGGACACTTCTGAGAGATTTCAGTTTACAAATTTTAGCAGGGAGTGACTTGCACAGGGGTCTCCAGGGAGGTTCGGCATCCCACCCACATGCGCCCTCCCTGGAGGGCGCCAAGCACTGTGGTCAGGCTGCGAGAGACCCAGATGCATCCCAAGACTCGGGCCTCCATGTGTCTGAGCTCTTCTTCTTTCAAAGTTAGGTGCATTCATATTTTTCAATTTGAAAGGGTAAGGGAGTCATGATCTAGTCTAGGTTTCTGAAAAAACATGTGAAAGTGTTCTAATTTTTTTTTTCTTTTTGCAATTGCTGTAAAAGCAGTGTCTTTTTTTTTTTTTTTTTTTTTAAGATTTTATTTGACAGAGAGAAACACAGCCAGAGAGGGAACACAAGCAGGGGGAGTGAGAGAGGGAGAAGCAGGCTTCCCCCCGAGCAGAGAGCCCGATGTGGGGCTCGATCCCGGGTCTCTGGGATCATGACCTGAGCCGAAAGCAGTCACTTAACCAACTGAGCCACCCAAGCGCCCCAAGCAGTGTCTTTTTAATCATTTCACTAGTTAAGTTCCATTCTAGCCTTTTCCCCTTCATGTCTCACTAAGGCGATTCTCTGTTTTGTTACCATCTTAGGTTTAACTGTGAACTCCTAAGATAAAATCTAAAGGGTTTTTTGTATGTGAGCATCTTAAAAACCTAAAAAAGAAAACTTGAGTCAGTGTTTACTCCTGGCCGTGCCGATGACCCTGGGATGATGCGTGTGGGCCCGCTCCTCGGCTGTGTCGGGCCCTAACCAACCCTCAGTGCCTTGAGTACTGTTTCTTGGCTCCACTCTTCCCAGCAGGCAGAGCTAACAGGACACCTATTTTCAGGGACTCAGGACTCTGACCAGAAATGACTTTTGTGCCAGAAACAAAGCAGGACAGAGCAGCAGGTCATCATAGGTAGGGGAGGACCGGCTTGACATGGCCCAAGAGCGAATGAGGAGAGAAATACGTGCCAGATTCAAAGGCAAGCACTTTATGTTTTTTTCTTTAGTCAGTGAATTAGATAGTATCTCCTTTAATCCTCTGTGAATTACATAATGTTATTAGTGCTGTTTTATCACAGATGAGAAGACCAAAGCACAGAGAGATACCAAGTAACTTGTCTCAGGTTGCACACCTAATATGTTTGGTAGAGCCTAGGCTCAAACCCAGACCGTGTGGCTGCAGAGCCTGAGTCCCTAACAATGGAAATTGTACTGCATCCCAGGAAGGATGGTGGCCGGGGTGGGGGTGGGCATTGCAGCCACAATCCGCAGGGTTGGAGCTGGCCATAAGCACGCCATTTGTTTGTTCCACAAACATTTATTCATGCAGTAAGTAACTTCTAACTGCTTGGTCCTGGGGTGACCATAATGAACAGGACACAGTCCTGCCCATAACAGTTGTAGGGTGTCAAGGAATAAAAGACACTGGATTGGTCCAGAGGTAAGGCTGGGGATCTAACTGGCCCCGGGATGGGAAGACTTAATGTGGAAGGAACCTTCAGAGTGCCGGTCAAGGGAAGTGAGAACCACAGGGCAGGGCGGAGGGGTTTTCAGGGGAGGATTTCCAGGAAGATGCAGAGCCTGAGGCAGGAGGGGCTGAGCGAGAAGGAAACAGGCTCCTGGGAGTGAGAGGCGCATTGGGCCCTCATAGCGTGGGCTGCCAGTTTTTGATCCTAGCGCAACGGGAAGCTGCCCGAGTTGTAAGCAGGGCCCTATGTAATCAGATGTGTGTGCTCTACGTACCGGGACTGAAGAGGAGCTGCAGTGGGTCAAGAGACCAGGCAGGAGGCTGCTGCAGCCTTCCCCAGAAGAGCCCCGACAGCCAACAGATGAGGAGGAAGCTTTTGACTATGATTCTGAATAAGGTGTGACAGCTACAGGGACCAGGCCCTGCTAGGTGCAGGGAGAGCAGAAGTCAGCTCAGCAGAAAGAAGGGCATTTAATGGTGGTCGTGTGCACCTGGAGACTGGGAGGTCTAGGAGCTCGGGTGTTGAAGCTGGGGGTGCTGGCATGGAAAGCCTCGGGAGTAGATGGTATGGCTTTGGGGGAAGGTTTGACATGAAAAGAAGGCCCAGAAATCAACTTGAAGGGACTCGAACATTTACAGTTCAGCTAGAGGGAGCCTCTGGCCAACCCTACCAGGTAGAAGGAAAGCAGCAGTGTGGGGCTCCCCAAAGGCACCCCTTAAAAAGCAAGGAATATGATCTCTAGAATATAGGAAGTGAAAGAAGAGAAATAAAAAACAACACATACGGACGCTCCCACTGGTGGAGAAGACAAAGGAGGCCTGCAGTACTCACCCACAGACCTGAAAATGTCTGCCTGTGCCAGTGTTCCCAGGACGGCCTCCAGGGGCACGTCATCGGGTGGGGGCTTAATTGTACATGTTTTGTCCTGGCTGGATTTTCAAGGTATGGCCACATATTACCTTTTCAAGTTAATTACAAGTAAGAGATTAGGGACCAGTTCCACCCCTTCTCAAAAGTTAACCCCGTGGCTGCTGCTCAGAGATTTGGAAGATCAGCCCCAAAATAAGCTCTGGGCTAGCCGCACGGAGGCGAGGGAGGCAAGCCGGGGCAGCTTGGCGGCGGGCCCAGGAGAGAGGCCAGGGCACATGAGAGGTCAGACTCAGAGAGCACGGAGACAGGCCTGTGTGGCTCCAGTGGGAGAGGGCTGCAAGGGACGGGGCTAGAGGGGAGCTGGGGGGGGGGTACACTACCGAAGCTGGTTCTGTCCTCTTTATCAGCCACCCTGTCTCTTCATCTGCACTTGTGACACTGGGCGCAGCTTGGCGGGGGGGTAACCCCCACTCGAGGACTGCTGACCCCATTCCTGATCCAGCTGCTTGCTGCAAGTGTTCAGTCGTTCATCCTAGAATCTTCGAGGGAACACTGGTGAAAGTGCCCCATCCCAGACGCCAGAACATACCACCGCCCCCCCCAATGGTTCCAGGGCAGATGAACGGAGACATTTGGTCGTTTCTAATGTTTGGTCATCCTGGACAGAACAGTAGCGTGCTGCTTCCATAGAAGTGATCCTCACTGTCCCCAGATCCTCCCTGTCACATTTGCTCAGCTCCTCTGGGTTTCAAGGTGCTCCCTTTGACAGAAAGGATGGAAGTGAGGTGCATGCTTCTGCCCTCCGTCCCCTGCTAAGCGTGCACTGTCCCTGCTCCAAACGCAGCCACGTGCGTGACATTGATAATGACATTGGGATTTTTCATGGGCCTCACTTCGGTGACCTCCTGACTTGTGCCCCTATATGTGTATTTCTGGCCCCTGGACCCCTTTCAGTCTCTGAACCCCTCCTCCGTGGAGCTGGCGGGCCCACAGAGCCATGCACATTCCCTCAGATGTCCGCCCCGAGCTTTGTTTCAGCACCAGGGGGAAGATGTCCTCTTCTGAGGTCTCCCCGCTGGGGCTGAGCATCACTTGTCTTTAAACTTTGGGGAATCTGCTGGTTGATTGGTGGGCTCAGAGGGAATGAGGAAGCTGAATCCACGAAACTTAGGAAGGAAGGGCTCGTGTTCCTGAGGAGGGCCTACCTAGTGAGGACCGTTGCCAGGGGGACAACCAGGGCACGGCTGGACCTGAGGGACCTTGGAATAAGCACTACCCCTTGGGGTCATCCTTAAGTGGGGTGACAGCAGCTTACCCACTGAGCTCCAACATCGGACTCTGTATTTTGCCTCAAGTCACCGTGAGCCAAAGTCTTCTTGTTCCTATTCTCAGAGCAAGAGCTGCTGTGAGGGCCCCTTGTGCACACTCCTCCTGAAACCCTTCACCCGCACACTATTCAGCTATATAAATATCCTCCATATCCAGAATATTCTCTTGGATTCAGCCACCCTCTGTGTCTGAACTAAAAGTAGTTGTTCTTCCCACTTCTGCATATTCCAACAGATGAACCCAAATCCCTGAGAGACCATAGGGCCCTCACTTCCCACCCCCCTCACGGCTGCCCACACCTGCGTTCCTACCCTGCTGAGAACTTCCACGCCCTCAGGACTTTCTGCCATCCAGCCCCTCCGGATCTCACGGAATCCCTGACCCCAGCCGCTGGGCAGCCTTCTTCCTCCTCTTCCACCTCAGGGGGTCCCAGCTCTCCTGATGCCCTGCAGCTTGCTGCCGAGAATGGGCTCCTTCCAGCACTTTCCATGGACTGAGGGTCAAGATGCCTGGTGCGTGGCAGCCTCCCTCAGTAGCTCCTCCCACACCTGCCTGTCGCACTCCCACTCTGGCACCCATCACCCCCGGCACTCCTTTCATGCCCCGAGGCCTTGGTTCAGCCTTGCCACTGTCCTCTCCTTACATGTCGCCGTGTCCAGCTACCAGCTCTGCCATTCTGGCCACCCACACCACGACACATCTTCCCATTGTCTCCAAAAGGGCTCACCTTTGAAATCCCCACTTCCTGCTCTCAGGCCTCCCTCTCCCCTGTCCAGGTGCTCCCAGATGCCCCTTCTATGCCTTCTGGAACTCTGGCCTCTGACCTCCTGCCAAAGTCCGGCCATAAACAATGGGGGCCTCACTGTCCTGTGCCTGGGCGCAGCCTTGGGGAACAACTGAAAACAATCACACAGCCATGGTCCCCACGGCCCCCAGGCTCAGCCTCGGCTTGCTCAGCTCTGTGAGTCAGCCCTGTCTGTTCTCCCCAGGGCCGTTTTCCTACCTTCCCTCCTCCCATCTTCCTCACAGGCTGCCCTCTAGCTCCCTGCTTGCTCCTTGGCCTGGTGGGCCAGACACCTTCAGATGGACCAACACCCCACCCACATCCCCTGCCCCTCTGGTGCCAGGAGGTGACCTGGCCCTCCCACCCCCTTGGTTGCAGAGTCCACCGCATCCTGTCCCCTCCCAGCCCTCACTGGGTCACTGACGCGCTCACCCTCCCTGTGTATCACCTCCTCACACTGCGCTTAGGGCCCTAGTGTCTCTGACCCTTCAGCCGCGTCTCCCAGGCCCATGTCGTCCAGTTCCAGGCCACTCTCCTCCCTGTGCTTCCGGAGCTCTGCCCCCGCTTCCCCGGCCACAGCCACCAGCCCCGCCCACTACACCTGGCCTGGCCCCCAGCCACCTTCAGGGCACTAAATGACAGCAGGTGCCGCCCACCTCATTTCCCCCATGGGGAGGGCACTTGGGAGACTCTCCGTGGTTGGATGTTGGCCTTAGGGAACTGGCAGGCGAGACTCAGCCTATGGGCCTCCTTCTCTTCTCCTTCTTCTTTCTTGGGAACCAGCTACCCAAAGAGGGCCAAAGCTCTCGAACATCCTCCGCCCATGGGGAAAGCTGAGCACAGGGACCCCACTTGTTTGCCCTGCAGCTGGGTCTCTTTCCTCACTTGGTTTAGAGCTTGTCTGGATCTCAACAGACACTTTTCATCCCACATGGCTTGGCCACACTGACCCCACGACACCCCTTGCTTCTGCGCCACGGCTCCTGGGTCCCCTCCCACCACTCTGGTGGCCTCTGGGCTTTCTGGTCCTTGACTCTTCCTTTCAACCTTGGCATTCTCCGGCATCTGATCTCCTCACTCTTGACATCCCTCTGTGCAGAAGAGTTCATTTGTGACCATGACATCCATGGCTAAGTGTGCTGATGACTCACAGGTCGACCCCCAGCCCCCACCTTGACCCCTGGACCTCAGGCCCATTGGTGACACCTCCTCCCCAACGCCCACCCAATGCAGCTCCTCCCTGTTCCTCCTGAACCTACCCTGTGCCCCCACAGAACCCTCGGTCCCTCCCACATTCTGGCCCACCCCAAACCCTGGCCACAGGGTGGCGATGTGGAGGCCCGATGCCCACTGTCTCCCACCAGGACTCCCAAGTCTCCGAGGCAGGACACCCTGGGCTTAGATGGATCCCATATTCCCACCTCTCACACACCGCGAGCTCCACTCAACTCAGGCAGCAGCCTCTGCCCCCCACCCCACCCCCCGGAGGACTAGGGCTGGCAGCGAGTCGAGAACTTCAGCCCTGTCTCCCAGGAGTCCCTTCCCCTCCCTTACCAGGGAGTCTGAGCTGCGCCCATGGGTGCAGACACCCTCAGGGTGCAGAGTGCCTGGCTGTGGAATCGTGTCTCCCAGGTCCTGTCTGGCTGTAGGTTACGAAGTTTCAAGGGCCTGAGATCACAAAAACCTCTGTCCATGGAGGGGGGGGGGAACATGGAGGCCCCACATTGCTCTGTACGGTACTTTCAGTCCCTTGGAAACACTGTGCACCCCGTCCATGCCAGGCCGGGAGCTAGAGGAATGTGCTGAAGCACTCAGGTGGGGGGCACATTTTCTCTTCCTCCCTCCCTCTCTCCCTCCCTCTCTCCTTCCCTCCCTCCCTCCTTTCCTTCCCTTTTTTAGAGAGAGAGTAAGAGAGAGAGCCAGGGGGTGGGGGGAGAAGGAGGAGGAAAGAGGGGTGGAGGAGCAGAGGGAGGGGATCTCAAGCAAACTCCACACTGAGCCCAACTCAATCTCACCACCCAGAGATCATGACCTGAGCTAAAATCGAGGGTGACATATCCAACTGATGGAGTCGCCCAGGTGCCCCCCACATTTTCATTTTCAAAGTGCTTTCACCCTGATTATGTTATAGACTCGGTTTCCTCTATTAAAAAACTCACCAAGGGGCACCTGGGTGGCTCAGTCAGTAAAGCGTCTGCCTTCAGCTCAGGTCATGATCTCAGGGTCTGGGGATCAAGGCCCATGTTGGGCTCCCTGCTCAACAGAGAATCTGCTTGTCCCTCTCCCTCTCCCCGTCCCCATGCTTGTGCTCTCTCTCTCTCTCTCAAATAAATAAAATCTTTTTAAAAAACACAAAAATGAGGGGCGCCTGGGTGGCTCAGTTGGTTGGGCGACTGCCTTCAGCTCAGGTCATGGTCCCGGAGACCCGGGTTTGAGCCCTGCATCGGGCTCCCTGCTCGGCGGGAAGCCTGCTTCTCCCTCTCTCACTCCCCCTACTTGTGTTCCCTCTCTAGCTGTGTTTCTCTCAGTCAAATAAAATACATAAAATCTTTAAAAAAAAAAAAACACAAAACACAAAAATTCCCTGAATCAAATCCATAGAAAGGGGTCTAGGGTCCTGCCTCGCTCCCACTGAGTGACCTTGGGCTTGTCTCTGCTCCTGTACCTTGTTTCCTCACTGGCCATCAGGCCATCTTTGATCCCAAGTCACCTCGGCCAGCTGTGGGCCCTCCGCTTCCCGGAGGCTCAGTTCCTACATCAGAACGGGGAGGGACGCACATAGTCTCAGGGTCACTGTGAGAGTGAAGTGAGATCATGTTCACAGAAGCTTCCAGCTTACGGCCCTACTGCCCCGCTGGACACTCGCGAGTGCGCCCCATCTGCCCGTGCCACGATGGAGCTCCCGTCCTGGACCTGGCTCCAGCGTTTTATTAATGAGCTGCAAAGACAGTCCCCGACTCAGAGGATTCACAGCTCAGTGAGGAGGGCAGAGATTAAACATAAACTCCCAACTGGATGAGTGCTGCCCCCCAGCTAAGGCCCGGACAACGGGAAACAGTGACGAGCATCTGAGGTCT
Source organism: Spilogale gracilis (assembly GCA_004023965.1). Classification (NCBI taxonomy): domain Eukaryota; kingdom Metazoa; phylum Chordata; class Mammalia; order Carnivora; family Mephitidae; genus Spilogale; species Spilogale gracilis. Next base: position 42,840 of record PITA01002846.1, on the reverse strand, counting down.
CTCCGTCCACCACCGACCAGTCGTTGAGGGGAGGGACCCCCTCAACCCAGGGAGTGAAATGAGTGACTTTGGCCTCTGCAGTTTTTGTAAATCAACCTGTGGAGAAGAGGCAGCTGTCATTCCAGATTAACTCATGTCCCCGGTTGCTGCCATTTTACTCAGTGGGGCACACTCTCCTGGGGGAGCTGAGAGAACCCTTCCCCACACCCCCGACGGGCCTGCCCAGCCCCCACCGGTGGCCCCCACCGGGCCTCTTACAGCAGGAAGCAGGAAGCGTTGTGTCCTGGGGCCAGAGAGAACGGGGCAGTAGGCAGAGCTCAGGCCACTGCTCATCCCGCGAAACGGGCCCCTAGGACCCTGCGGACCCCACAGGCCTTCCCTACTCCACACACAGGCGTGGGGCGCAGTGAGACAGCCTAGACGCGTTGGTTATAAGGATGGCTAATTTTGTGTCAACTTGGCCAAGGGGCGCCTAGATGCCTGGCTTAGATCTGGGCTCCGGATGGGGCTAGCATGAGGATGGAGGGCCCCAGTACGGCAAGCGGCTATCCCCGGGGGGGATGCGGGTACCGTCCCTCCTGCTGAGGTTCTGGGCAGAACAAAAAGGCGGAGGAAGGGCAAATGGATTCTCTGCCTGACCGTCTGAGCTGGAGCCCGGATCTTGTCCTGAACTGGGCGGGTCCGTCAGCTCCCAGCTGCTGGTTCCGTCGCAGGCCCCCTCGGGTCAAGGGTGTCCAGGCTCGGATGGGAACCAGAGCGCCAGCTTTCCTGGGTCTGCAGCTGACAGAAAGCGGACCTCAGGGCTGCTCAGCCTCCAGAATTGTGTGAGCCCGCTCCTTATGATATCTAGAAGGCGATATATGTCACGTGTATGAATGTGTGTGCATAGTGTGTGTGTGTGTATCTACATATAGATACGTACCTATGTCCTACTGGCCGTTTCTCCAGAGGACCCTAACACGGTGGTAGACTTTTCAATGTAAGTACAGGTGAGCTGCACCGAGGAGCCTTCGGGCCTGAGGCAGAGGCAAGAGAGGAAGCCAGGTGGCTGAGCTGTGAGTGGGGGAAACAGAGTAGGATAAGCCGGAGGCCCCACACAGGAGGAAGGATGGCTGAGGAGAAGCCCGGGTGGGAGTCTCCAGGGGAAGGAATCGGGGCAGAGCTGCTGGGCCAGGCGCCGGAGAGCGCCATGAACAGCCCTCCCACTCCTGCTAGAGGAATCCCTGCAAGAGCACCGAAGATGTGGCTGGGAGGCCAATGGAGAAGGGCAGGAGCAGCAATTAGCCTTCTTGTTCAGGAAAATACGTCAAGGACTGGGAGAAAGGGGATGAGTGCCATGTGAGGCGGCGGGCATTCAGTTCCTCCAAAGTGAACAATGGGAATGTTCTCTGCTAGAGAAGTCTACTAGTTGCGCAAACTCTGGGCAAGGCTTAGTCCTGTGGTTCAATGTCTGAATCACTGAATCTTTCTCTTCTCTTTGCCTTCCACGGCGTTGACTCCCTGCGATGCTCACAAGATAGATGTCAGCTGCTGGGGTTGGTGTGGTCAATGCCCCTCAAATCACATGCCGGGAAGTGGCGGGGCAGAGAGCCAACTGAAAGTTGGGGCACTGTCCCCGAGAGCATGGAGACGTGGGAGCCAAGTGGCCAAGACTAGCATGGGGCTCCCGTCCTGACAGAAGGGGAGGCTGGGTGATTTCTCAGGTCCCTTCCAACCGAGGGATCCTATGATTATAAGCAGGGGACACACACTCTGACACCCAGGGGCTCAGGGGGGCAAGAAAGGTACATCTGGCCAAGTCTTGCCTCCAGCAGCCACTTCAAGGTGACTGGGTGGGAGACAGCCTGGCTGGCCTCTGGGAACCAGGTTGGCTCCCGGTACTTCCCATTCCCCCGACCACACTCCTCTTCGCTGGGGAGTGGAACTAGGTCACCGCCGAGGTCCTGTAGTACTTGGATTGCTCTTGATTTCCTCCCTCCCTACCAGAGTCCTTCTGTCTGGGACCTGGGAGAGCTGCAGCCTTCCTGGCATTGAGGGCTATGGGACCCTGAGTTTCCAGGCACATGGGCAGCTTTAGGGCTATAGACAGCATTTCATTCGCCTGAGCTTAGCTCGCCATGTTGATGACCGCGTGTCTGGGTAATTGCCACTGCAGCAAGAGCTGGCTGAGGCCAAGGATGGGCCTCTACATTGGCTTTTAGGTTTGTTTTCATGTTTACTTTTGAATTGATAGCTACAATATGGGCGAACCTCCACTTTTCCCCAGACTGGGCTCCTGGCCTCTCCTTCCACACGGAGCAGTCCATGAACACACTGCCATGGATCACAACCCAAGCCCTTTTCTGTTCCCCTGCTCATTGGGGAATCACGGCCCCTCCCCTGCAGGAGGGGTTGTAAAGCCAGGGCGGTGCAGGGGCCGGCTGGCAGACCTCAGATCAGGCCACATCTAGACCAGCAGGAGAGAAATCAACCAGTCCCTCCGCTTGAACAGGACCCCGGGGCAGGAGTGGCTGCTAGAATAGTCACATTACATTCATTTCTCTCATAACCTGGGGGGTGGGGGGAGGTGCTGTGCACATTTAAATAGGACTAAGAACAACCTGTAATGCCATTATTTTGTTGAACTGGTTTTATTTAAATTTTACAGAAACCTGATTGAAGTATGTCATTGTAAGTCCAGTAACAATTCTACAAAAATGCATATACGATGCCAGAGATCCTTAAAAGCAACTAATACCATATTCTTGTTTTGCATAAAACATGCACTTATGTCAACTGCCACGTGTTGGCCAAAACCCGTCTCCACAAGAAGAGACAGTCCATCTCGGTCAGTAAGAAAGCTAGTTGTGAACATGGGTTAAAAAGAGGTTTCCCGGTTAATGTAAAAGAAGGATCAGTACCTTTCTGGAGGAGCCCTTCTGCCCTGGGAAGTGTGTACTTTGCACCTGCCGGGGCCGTGCAGCCTCTGTGGCGGTCCCAGGAGCCAGGAACCTCAGGAACCTCGTGGCCGCTCAAGCCGACGCCGGGGAGGCTGGGACCCTACAGGCCACTGCAGGGCCCTGGCACGACCCTGCATGGGGCCAGCGCAAGTCCTCAGACTCAGACAAGGGCTCCCAAGCTGGGGCCTGTCCGCCATCCCAAAGAGGTCCCGAGCTTGGCAACCTAGCCTTCCTACAAGGTCAGCGCGGGGCACGCGAGCATCTCCTGTGGCCCCAGGCCCTTGGGGCTACACATGCCACTCCTCCTGGGGGTCTGGAACAAGGCGGCCCAATGTAGAAAACCGGAGGGGGGTTGGACCGTTTGAGGCCCTGACGCTCTCTAGGCCAAATTCGTCTCATGCAGGGACTGGTACTGGCCGCCACGGCACACAGAGGGAAATTAATGCATCCCTGTGGCCCCGAGGCCTCCAAGGCCCACAGTCACATAGCTTAAAGCCTGTCGTCTACTGTCAGCGGAGACCATGCCGCTCCTGAGGGACAGCAACCGAGAGTCTGTGTCTATCAAAGGGGTTTTCCACGTCGACTCGGGGCCATAAAGGACTTCCCCTCAAACACGGGTTTTATACAACCATCCACAAGGTCCTTCAAAAGCAGAGCTCATGGTCATTAGAGAACCAGCTGTGGGCCTTAACTTTTATTTACATAAAGCTCATCATTCGTGCAGCCTAGGGCCTAGTTTGGAATCTCTCACACACCATCTGCCTCTTCCGAAACAGGACACTCACGCCCTGCTCGCTACAAGTAAGCTAAACCAGTATCTTTTTTTCTTCAACACAGATTTCGGGGGAAAAATAATAATTTACTGGGGTTCTAAGAACATTTTCATAACAGAACAATATCAAAATAGGTCCGCTTTTACTATATGCTTATGAATATCCCTGATAATATAAAGAAATCCAGAGGACTTTGTAAACCACCAAGATTTCACAGGGTAGTACCCGGTCTGTTTTCTAGGCAGCAGAAGAGGGACTCGTACACTGGCGAAGTTTCTCCAAGAAGCTCTGCGAGCACTACAGTACAGAAATTCTAATATTCTAGTGCCAGGAGAATTGTGAACGAAATTTTCACTTGAAACTTGTTAGTAAAAATCACAACAAAGGTTGGCTTCCTCGATCCTGCCATCGGCCAACCTCCCTGCCTGCGACAGACATCCAGCCCAGAAAACCATGGGCCCTTGGCTCCACTGGAGACTGGGCCCAGGAGAAGCAAGTTTCGAGACACCGCTAAGCGGTGACCACACTGGAGAAAGGCGGGATGCGGGAGAAGAGGCAGACCAGGTCTGAGGAAGCGCTGACCCAAGGCACCACGATCAGAGGGGTGAGGGACCTAGCAGGGTTCGGGCGGACAGGAAGGCGGCTCCTGTCATGCCGCATAGAGCAGGTCCCTGGAGACAACAGCTCTGTGGCAAGGAGACATGTTCAGGAGTTAAAGAGCAAATCATTAGCAAAGAAACCAGTTTACTTTCTCAAAACCAAATCGAACTGCTTAAAACTCAGAAGCAAATAACCTGGGGGCTACCCGGTGGTCGGGTGGTGGGCCTGTGCTCCGAGCCGCAGCGGGCGGAGGCGGGGGTGCTGGCTGTGAACCCGCACCCGCACCGCGGCTGCTGTGCTTAGGGAGGGAAGGGGGCGCGAGGCCAGGACAGGACCAGGTGTGAGATATGCCTCTTTTATTTCGGGCACGGTAAGCGGCCCTCGCGGCGCCCCAACTCTAGCTACAGTAGTACTGCATGCCGTCCACTCGTCTCCTCTTCTTCGACTGAAATTCTTCGAAGAACTGCTGGATGTCCTCTCTCTTCACCACCTGTGGATGACAAGCACAGGTTGGGAAGGGGTTGTGCATTCCACGCTTAATTAATTCATTCATTCCACAGGCTCCATCTCAGGGCCTGGGCGGAGTCGCACAGCTAAGAAGAGCAGAGCAGGCCCCCCTTGGGCTTCGTCCCAGGAAATGAGATAGAAGCAGCATCTATCTAACAGGGTCATTGGAAGACCAGATCGGATTCGATGCCTGTGAAACACTGCCTGGCACAGAGTAAGTTCTCAATGACCCACAGTTGCTGGTGCCTAGGTGGCTCAGCCTTCGCCCCGTGTGGGGCTCCCTGCTCAGTGGGGAGCCTGCTTCTGCCTCTCCCTCTGCCTGGCCCCCTGCCCATGTGTGCTCTCTAATAAATACAAATCTTTAAAAAACAAAAACAAAAACCATTAGTGGAAAAGAAAGTGGCAGAGCGGCATACAACTGAGTACCCCGGAGGTCTCCCAAGACCACCACCCTCCCTCGTGACCACAGCTGTCTCTTGGGATGTCCTTCAGCTCTGTATGAGTGCCCAAAGAGAACAAAGTCTGTTTTGCTTTGAGATTTGTGTTTTCTTCTTTACTGAAAAAAAAAAAACAAAACCGCTGCCCTCTTCGTGAGTCCAAAGTCAGAAATGTTTGCTACGTAAAAATAATTGGCCAAAATAAAGAAGCGCTACTCTTAGAAAATGGGAAATCCATTTCATGCAATGAGAAATTTAGCTTCCATTTCACTGGAAAAGGGATTATTAGAGCATCACACAAAGGTGTTTATGATATTAGCAAAATAAAAGATTAGAAATAAGAAAATAAGACAAAGGAACAATATGGATGAAAAAGTAAAGTGGGATAACCTGGAAGGAGTCCCTGCTCACCCCAAGAATGTCTAACCGGCTGATCTGACCTCCAGCTGATCTGACCTAACTGCCTGCCTGAAGTCTATCAAAACAGACAGGTTTGTGAATTTACTTTTTAAATACAAAGGTAGCATATTCTTATTGTTATGAAGGAATGAAGGTGGGGCAGGGAGAGGGAGGGAAGGAGAAAAAGAAAGCCCAGGGAACGCAGCTGAGCAACAGGGAGAGAGGGGGCAAAGGTAGGAAAGTAGATAAATGCTTGCGTATAAACTGAAATCCTCCCCCTCACCCCCAGTAGGTGCTACTAACATACACAAAGGGCCAGGCCAACTTGGATGAGGTCCCTGGGATGAGAAAAGATACTTATTAGTCCTCTAAAGGGAAGAAGAACACAGACCAGTAACTGATATGCCAGCTTCACTAGCACCAAGGCTGAGACAGCTGGTCAGCCAGTGAAGACTCGGAACCCGGAACAGAAGCAGGCTCTAGGTGGCTAACCCACCTGAGATGTGATGCTCAAAGCTGTACTGCATTTGCTAAAAGGCTTGGAAATTCACACTTGCAAAATGCTAATATATAGGACACCTGGAAATCCCAGTCTGAAGGAACTACCCCTCCGCTGGATCGCCAACACTAAATACCAAAAGGAAATAAAGGAAAAGCAATTTTCCTTTAAGGATGTTGGGCGAGGTGACCTAAAAGCATGAAAATCGGAGTGTGCAATTTTAAGCTTCTAGACCCTCAGACGGTCACAGATAACATGCAGAGTAGAAATGTAAAGAGTACTGGGGATCAGTAAGAAATCATTTTATTGGTTCGTCTCAGACGTTTTGTAGTTTCTAAGTGTTCTTTCTTTCACAGTTAGACACAAACATAAAATAAAAAGCAGTCCCTCCTCTGAGAACATCCACAACTTCTTATCTGGACACACACAACCAAAGCACATGAACCTTTTTGAAGCTTAAGGTTCTTATTTGTTTTTGTAAAGATCTAGTTCTTTATTGTTGTCATGGAACAAACAATAAAAAATATCTTCTGTCCTTTTAAATCATCACGTCAGATATAAAAAAAAATTACCTTAGCCTCATAAAAACCGGCCTCAGTGCTGACAAAGATCCATACGCTGAGGCTATAGGTGAAGACTTTGAATAAAATTGCTTGTTCTTTCTTTTACATGATTTCAAGTGTGTGTAATAAAATCAATAAAGAGCCTTGTGACCACAGACTGCCCAAGAGCAGAAGGTACAAGAGTCAAGAACACACATGCTTTGACACATATTAAGGACCTCAAACGTCCATTAATAGTGCAGAGCTTAAGACACTTGAAACTAATAAAACATCGTGTATTAACTACAATAAAAAACTGCCAAGGTTAAAATAGTTACACCTGTGAACATTCTTAGTTTTTGTTTTTGTCTTTGAAGTAGGTTCCATACCCAGCATGGAGCCCAACGTGGAACCCAAAGTGGGGGCTGAACTCATGACCCTGAGATTAAGATCTGCACAAAGATAAGAATCAGATGCTTAACCAACCGAGCCACCCAGATGGCCCGTGAACATTCTTAGTTCTGGCAAGAGAGTCTATGTTAGCCAGAGGAACAGGAATGACTGTAGGTTAAGTACTCCCAAGAGGCAGGAGGCTGAGAATGAAGGACATTCTCTAAGAAACGAGACTACTAAATAGAAAACTCTTCATTTCTGACTTTATAACTCGTTTTGCAGAAAGGCAGCGCTGTGACTCTGTCCAGATAGGCAGGCAGCTCCAAGCTCTTGCCACATTTATGGGCGAGGACAGAGCGGCCTCAAGCAAGCTGGCAAAGACTACTTCCAAGGGAGCAAGTCTTAGCACACTTCCTCAGCAGCTGCCAGAGACACACCTGACTTGATTTCCGTGTCTGGACACAGCAGAGAGACCGTTCATAAGGACAGTCTTAGGCCAACAAAAGAAAAGTTTAATTTTGTTTTATATCTGCCTGTGGAGGATAGAAAAGTATTTCAGAAAAACATTCTGTCACAAAGTATCAACAGTGAAGAGCTAGGAAGTCTTTGTAAATTCATCTGGAAGACTGCTTTAAGTATTCCACACTTTAGAATCAGTGTCACCCTTAAAAGTATACAGACTCTCTTACTAGCAAGAAAAATGTTTTAGGCCCAATTTTGAAGTTCTTTTATTCTAAACTATAGAATCCAAAAACCAAAAAGAGGGGTCTGGCATTAATTTTTCCTTGCCTGGTCATTTTCTCCTTCCTCTTCCAAGGATCTCTGCTTGGTCAGGATGGGCCGAATCAGGATGGCTGATATCCCAGCCTTCTCTCAGCTACAGAACTGTCCCCGGACCCTGTATGGCCACTCCGCCCCTCATTCCCTCCAGCCCAGGGCTGGGAAGGACTCCCAGCACGGCCAGGCCCTTCTTTCCCCACCTCTCACTGATTTCCCTTACTTCTGCCTGCATTCACCTCCCAAGTTTCCAGTTTAAGATACACAGTCATTTCTTCATCTGAGAAAATAAACAGTTTATTTAGAACATATAGGGCTATGATTAAAGTTCTTTAACTCAACATACCGTGCCTTCATCAGCAAATCTCTTGAGATAGTCTTTAAGTTCAGTCTTCAAGTCATTGTATTCTAAATCAAAACAAAAAAGATAGTAAATTTGAGACAAGTCATTTGATTTTAGAAACAAAGTACTTCTTTCCCACTAACATTTGAGTATGTTAATACTTGAAATCTTTTTCTAAGTGAAACTTGCAAAGAAACTTGCTCCCATGGGGCGCCTGGGTGGCACAGTCGGTTGAGCGTCTGACTCTTGGTTTCAGCTCAGGTCATGATCTCAGGGTCCTGGGATCAAGCCCTGTGTTGGGCTCCTGCTCAGCAGGGAATCTGCTTGAGGATTCTCTCTCCCTCTCCCTCTGCCCCTCCTGCTCATGCTCTCTCTCTAAAATAAAAAGAAAAAGAAACTTGTTCCCAATTTTTTCCGAATTCTTTCATTTTGATATCAAAGACCCTACCTCTTTAAAAAACCTCCACCAACAACAACCAAAAAACCTGAAAAAAAACCCACCAGAAAACAAAAAACACCTCAGACCCAAAATGATCAGCTAAAAACTTATTTTTTTAATATTTTTAAAAGATTACTTATTTACTTGCGAGACAAACAGAGAGAGAGAGAGAACACAAGCCGGGTTAGGGACAGAGGGAGAAGCAGATTCCCCGCTCAGCAGGGAGCCAGACATGGGGGTCGTAGGATCATGACCTGAGCCAAAGGGAGACTCTTTTTTTGTTGTTGTTGTTACGAGAACACAAACATGCATATTTATTTATCCATCTATTCCCCCTCTTTGAATACATTTTATTTGATAACTTTTTTTTACATTATTTAATTTTTTCAGTGTTCCAAGATTGTTTATGCCCCACACCCAGTGCTCCATGCAATACATTCCCTCAGTACCCACCACCAGGCTCACCATCCCTCACCCCTCCCTTCCAAGACCCTCAGTTTGTTTCTGAGTCCAAAGTCTCTTATGTTTCATCTCCCTCCCTGATTTACCCCAATTCACATTTCCTTTCTTTCTCCTACTATTCTCTATATTACTCCTTATGCTCCATAAGTAAGTGAGACCATATGATATCTGACTTTCTCTACTTGGTTTATTTCACTCAGCATAATCTCTTCCAATCCCATCCATGTTGCTACAAACTTTGGGTATTCATCCTTTCTGATGGAGGCGTAATATTCCATTGTATATATGGACCACATCTTCTTTATCCATTCGTCTGTTGAAGGGCACCTTGGCTCTTTCCACAGTTTGGCGATTGTGGCCATTGCTGCAATGAACATTAGGGTACATATGGCCCTTCTTTTCACTACATCTGTATCTTTGGGGTAAATACCCAGTAGTGCAATTGTCGGGTCATAGGGTAGCTCTATTTTTTTTTTTTAAACATTTTTTATTTTTATTTATTTATTTGACAGAGAGAAACACAGCCAGAGAGGGAACACAAGCAGGGGGAGTGAGAGAGGGTGAAGCAGGCCTCCCGCTGAGCAGGGAGCCTGATGTGGGACTCGATCCCGGGTCTCCGGGATCATGACCTGAGCCGAAGGCAGTCGTCCAACCAACTGAGCCACCCAGGCGCCCCGGGTAGCTCTATTTTTAATTTTTTAAGGAATCTCCACACTGTTTTCCAAAGTGGCTGCACCAACAAAAGGAGACTCTTAATCCCCTGAACCAGCCAAGCACTCCAGCTAAGAATTTTTTAAAGGGCTTCCTATCTCTCTGGAATCCTAGTAGCTGAAATAATCTTCAACTTGTCAAACATTAGGTTTTGAAACTAATTCACTCACTTAATAGTTTCTTCTGTTGCACCTAGGCCCCCTGAGGGCTACAGAAATCTTTCAGATGCAGCCTCCATGCTTGAAAAGCTTTCAGTCTAATAGAGGCAAAGGAAATTCATCTGACAGTTAAAAATAAAAAATAGAAATGATCACTGCCACCGAGGGGGTGGCCTCTGAGCAGAGATCAGCTAGGATGGCAATGACCAAAATCAGCTGGGCATGCTGGGAGACCATCTGTAAAGGCCTTCCAGGAAGAGCTGGGGGGTATTTCCCCACTCTGATGGCTTCCTGGAGCAACCCGAATGGCGGTCAAAAGAGGATATGTCATGTTCAATGCAAACTATTTCAGTGGGTGGAAAAAGATATTGATTTTTTTATTATTCCTCACTCATACATCTACCATAAATCAAAAGAGCACACATTACGATTTCTCAAGCACCTAATGCTTCTAGCACGTAACTCTGACAGTGGTAACAATGGATAAATACTCAGCAATACTACAATCAGGCAAGAATACTTGAAGACTCCTTCATAATTCCAATTTTAAACCTTGTTTGTATTAAGTGAAAACAATAGGTATAACTGGTCCTCCCTATATGTATTTTAAGAGTGAAGGAAACCTTTCGAACTCTGAATTTTTGTTCAAACAGCATTTACCACAAATAAGTTCCACTTGCTGGACTCTGTCCATGCTGTTAAGGGTGTCCATTAAAGGGTCTCTCCTGTCAGCTGCCTGGTCGACCTTGCCCTTGTTTTCATAAGCCAGAACCGTGTCATATTCATCTGTCAGGAACAGGACATCTAGCTCGCCATACATTTTCTTCAAAAAAATAAAACCGGTTTCCCATTAGAACTCTATATTATTCCCAGAAAGTCAATTTCACGAGAATCACTTTAACATTTATTCAATGTTTTTAGATTAACTACCAGAAAACCTGAGCCTTTAGTACAGAACTGCCTGAGTGATTTTTCTTCCCACCCAAATCTCTTTTAGGACTCTCCCAACTTCCCAGTAGGTGTTGCAGGGTCTAAATAGATCTTTATTTAAAAACCATGGACTTACTGTAACTTTGAGGCAATTTTTATTTCCAAGCAAATTCTATGATATAAAAAAGAGAATTTCTATTTTCCACTAAAATGAAGATAAGTAAATAAAAGTACTATGCAATTCTTCTTTTCTCCCACAAGCAGGCTGCAGGTAGCATTTCATAAATTTGCTTAATATAAAATATCTGAGACTTCTCTACAGTCCTAGCATCACTTGCATAAAGATATTTTTCAGATGGCCCTATTTGTGGCATCGGTCCACGACAAATACCGGAAGGGCGACCCTGATCCGGAACTCACCATACAGTCTTTGCAGGCACATAACTTGCGGCGCCAGTTCACCGGCCAGTAGGTGGCAGTGTCCTTCTTTACGAACCGCTTAGCGTTAAGCTCTTGAAGTCTGCAGCCAGACTGTGATTCCGGGTTGAGATTTTGATTTCTAAACGCTGCCTGAAATGAAATGAAATGAAATTTTGAAGTGTGTTTTTTACACTATCACAGTTTCCAGAGCTTAGACTATAGAGAGGAATTTCTTTAGGCAAAGGGTACAAGTTGAAATCCAAAGCTATGGAGCTTCCGGAATTAATTTTTCTTTAGCTTTATTTCTTTTATGGCTCGTACTTCATATGTTACCTGGAGATCAGATTCAGAACTAGAGCTGGCACATGGTTCATTAGTCTGCTCTGCTTTGCCTTCCTTGACAGCATCCTTTCCATGTTCTGTAACATCCTCTTTGAGGGTACTATCTTGATGATCTCCATTTTCGGGTTTGATGACCTCCTGATCACCTAGTCCATCAACATTCAGCACCAACCCATCATCCTCTGCAGACACTTTGGTTACTGTGGGTTCAATGAAAAGAAACACACACATATCCATAGATTTATTAAATAGTGAAATCACTTAGTCTAATTAAAAAATATTTCAGAATCTAGAAACAATCAACCTTAATCTCCGGAATAAAGAGAAAGGAATTATCAACTCCTTTTATAGGTTATGTTTACCTAATCCAGAGTTCAAATAATTGAACAGTTGATTTAAAATTGTCAAACACAGGACATGTGGGTGGCTCAGTCTGACTTGGGCTCAGGTCATGATCCCAGGGTCCTGGGACTAAGTCCCACATTGGGCTCCTTGCTCAGAGGGGAACCTGCTTCTCCCTCTTCCTGCCACTCCCCCTGCTGTGCTCTCTCTCTCTTTCTGATAAATAAATAAATAAATAAAATCTTTTCTTTTTTTAAGATTTTATTTATTTATTTAACCAGCTGAGCCACCCAGGCGCCCCAGATTTTATTTATTTATTTGATAGAGAGAGAGATCACAAGTAGGCAGAGAGGCAGGCAGAGAGAGAGGAGGAAGCAGGCTCCCCGCTGAGCAGAGAGCCTGATGCGGGCCTTGATCCCAAGACCCTGAGATCATGACCTGAACCGAAGGCAAAGGTTTAACCCACTGAGCCACCCAGGCACCAAAATAAATAAAATCTTTTTTTTTTTTTTAAGATTTATTTATTTATTTATTTATTTATTTGACAGGGAGAGACAGAGCTAGAGAGGGAACACAAGCAGGGGGAGTGAGAGAGGGAGAAGCAGGCTTCCTGCCGAGCAGGGAGCCCGATGTGGGGCTCGATCCCAGGTCTCTGAGCCGAAGGCAGTCGCTTAACCAAGTGAGCCACCCAGGCGCCTCCAAAATAAATAAAATCTTAAAAAAAAAAAAAAAAACCCACATCAATCACAGGACACCTGACTGGGTCAGCTGGAAGAGTATGCAGCTTGATCTTATGGTCATGAGTTCAAGACCCACACTAGGTCTTAGAGAGATTATCTAAATAAATACATATTTGGGGCATCTGGGTGGCTTAGTCACTGAAGCATCTGCCTTTGGCTCAGGTCATGATCCCAGAGTCCTGGAATCAAGCCTGTCGTCTGGCTCCCGGCTCAGCGGGGAGCCTGTTTCTCCCTCTCCTCCCTGCTCATGCCTTCTCTCAATATCTCTTGAGATCTCAGTCTCTCTCAAATAAATAAATCCTTTAAAAATAAAAATTAAAAATTAAAATCTCAATCACTACTTAAACACTTTATATGTAAAGGAAAAACACTGCAGATGGAAAAAGAGGTGGGCTACCTCAAGAAACAAGTGTATAAGAGGAAGAAATAAAAACGGATAGATACAGAGGCAGAAATTCTGTCAAAAAGAGAAGAGAGGCACCTGGGTGGCTCAGTCAGGTAAGCTTCTGACTCTTGGTTTCGATTTAGGCCATGATCTTGGGGTTCTGAGACCTGTGTCCAGTTCTGTGCACAGCAGGGGAGTCTGTTTGGGAGTCTCGCCCTCTGCCTTACCCCCATTCGTGCATTCTCTCCCTCTCAAATAAAAAAAAAAAAATTTTTTTTTTTTAAGAGAGAGAAGAAGAATGCTAAGGGAGCTCATGTCGGATGACGGCATTTTGATTTAATGGGACATGAGACCATCTGTTGATGGAAATGAAGGGAGAGGGGGAGGACTGATGAAGAAAACCTAGTAAGTGAGACATAGATACAGGTCCAGTGGAAAATGAGAGATGTAACTGAAAAGGGTATGAACAGAAAGAAGGCACAAGTTTAAGAACTTTGAGACAGGGATGCCTGGGGGACTCAGTCACTTAAGCGTCTGCCTTCGGCTCAGGTCATGATCCCAGGGTACTGGGCTTGAATCCTGTACCAAACTCCTTGCTCGGCAGGGAGCCTGCGTCTCCCTCTGCCCCCTGCCCCCCGCCCCACACCCCGGCTTGTGTTCTCGCTCTTTCTCTGACAAATAAATAAATAAAATCTTAAAAAAATAAAAAGAACTTTGAGACAAATCAAAAGAGTAGGCTGAGATTTTCGGCAAGGCTGTGCTGTTTGTTGTTTGAATGGTAAAATGTTCCCCAAAGGTGAGAAGGGCAAGACATTACGAGGTCAGAGCAGCAGATGCTATGAGTAATGGCCACTCTAAAAATAACTTAAGTAACCAGTAAAATAAAATAGTTAATGCCTCAAGACCATTCACTGCTGATTAGTTGTTTCAGGCCAATTTCTTAGCGTATTATAAAAGCACTGGGTAGCAAACTATACCCTACCCCTCCCACCAATAGCGTGTCTTCCATTTAAGAACTTATTTTCAGGAGCGCCCGGGTGGCTCAGCTGGCTAAGCAGCTGCCTTCGGCTCAGGTCATGATCCCAGAGACCCAGGATCGAGCCCCGCATCAGGCTCCCTGCTCAGTGGGAAGCCTGCTTCTCCCTCTCTCACTCCCCCTGCTTGTGTCCCCTCTCTAGCTGTATTTCTCTCTATAGAGAATATTTAAATAAAATATTTAAAAAAAAACAACGAAAGAACTTATTTTCTTTCTATTTATCTTTCAAACTCCCATTCAAAAACTTCCTCCACTTTCCCTAATTCCAGTCCCATCCAGCCCCTGCCTCATGTTGTTTAAGTGCATATTTGTCCTTGGTAGTCTCCTAACCAATCTATAAGTACCTTGTAGAGAAGGAAGGTATCTCACACTTCTTCTGTACCTCCGAGTCCCGTTAAAAACAGTTGCTAAAAGACTCTTAACCATGAGAAACAAACTGAGGGTTGCTGGAGGGGAGGGGAGTGGGGGATGCCGATGGGCATGAAGTGGGGCACATGATGCAACGAGCACTGGGTGTTTTGTAAGACTGATGAATCCCTGACTTCTACCTATCTGAAATTAATTAATACACTATAAGTTAATTAACTGCATTTAAGAGAAAAAAAACACTGGCTAAAAATCTGGACTGAACATAGAAATGTCATGAGCCCAGGTGTGCGGCACCCGACAGCACAGAGACACCTACCGGCCAGCTGCGCGGCGTAAGCCCACAAGAAGGAGCAGCGCTTCATACAGGCCTGACACACCATCTCCTGGAAGTCTCCACTCTCGGGGGGAATGGCACCAAGATGCTGTGAACACACGAAACCGAGGATTTTTCCTGTGGTCTCCAAGCCGCCCCAAGTGCTCATTATGTAATAAACAAATACTGCAACAGAACACTGATCATTATCTTTATAGTTTATTTTTAGGAGGGTAATTATTATAAGGTAAAATATAACGCGATTCAAACAGAAAAGATCTTTTCCCTTTTTGTGAAAGACAAGGGCTTTAAAAGATAAAAGCTTTTCTTACCCTCCCGTGGAACCAGTCTTCGCAGACCACACACTGGATCATCTCATCCGGAATCTAACATGGAAAAGCAGTTTGCATGTTAATGAGTACAATGAATTCTGGGACACAGAAGTCAATCCAGCAATAAGTACAAGTAGATACTAAATAATTTTCTCCCAAGTCTGGGAGCCTGCTCTCCACGTGCCAATAGTCAAGGGGACAGGGAGAAACAGCAGGTCACGGGGCGAGAGAAGCTCAATCTCCAAGAATTGGTTTGTAGAAGGGTTACATTTAGGTTAGCACTTTGGAAGCAACCATCAAAGCTCATTCACTTCGGTTACTTGGCATCTGACTCACAAAACTTTGTAAGTAACAGCTTTTCATTTTATCCATAAACTGAGGCCCAGAGAGGTTAGATGAATTGACCAACGTAGAATGTGGCAAGCCCATTCTTCAACCCCTTCATTTTCCTTAAACTGTAAAGTAAGAATCATAAACAGTCTTTTGATAGTATGGACAGCAACAACTTCCCTAACTTGAATTAGTTAAATAATTACATAATAAAATCTGGCCCCAGGAAAACAGTATACCAAAGAGCACAGACTGTTTTGGGAATGGTTTTCCTTTCTTCCCAGGTTTTCATGTCTATTGATTAATATCCCAATTTTGTTCTTTCTTTTCCCTATTAAAAGTTCTTAGAGGGGGGAAAAACATACATATCTTTACATATGCCCATATATAGACCTATACACACGCACGCTATACATATACATATATATCAGTTTTATTCTTTCTTCTGCTTTGTTCAATTTATTCAGCATTTTATTTTTGTCTTTTAACAGTGTCACAACACTTTTACCCCATACCTTAGAATATCCAGTTTTAGGGTTTTATCTTTGTTAACTCAAAGATATATTCAACTCGTTCCTCTACATAATTTGGTTCAATAATTACAGTTCCAAGACAATTAGAAAGCAAGGAAGAAGGCAGAAGGCTTATTTCTCTAAACATAAAAGCACTTCTTCAAATCAGTAAATACACAAACAAAAGCCAGTCAAAATACAGACCAAGAATACAAATGGACAATTCAAATAGGTTATTATGTCTAATAAACTCATGAAAGATGCATAATCTCACTCGTGATCAGGAAAAGGAAATTTTTAAAAGATACTGTTCTTCATCTATCAAGATGGCAAAATTTAAAAAGACTGCTAACATGTCAGCCTAATAAGAGTATAGGGAAAAACCCACCAGCACCTACTGTTTCTGACACAACTCTTAGCAGACGTGATCGCAACTGTAAATCTAAGTATCCTATGTCTCATTGGTTCTACCTCTAGGCATCCTTAAATGCTCACAGGAATACACTCAGTCATATTACTGTATAAGGATGTTCACCGCACTTTCTTTACAATACTGAAAAATGAGACACCACCAGTCTGGGACAGAACATTTAGGTCACTGACTTCCAGCATGTCACATTATGAATACTTGGCTGTGAACAAGGTGAATTTCCGCTGTTTCACACAGAAAGATATCTCCTATGTACTGATAAGTGAGAAAAGCTACAGAAGTGAATGTACTGAATTTTCACTTTTGTTAAAAGGAAACTACAAATTGAAACACACATCCACTTACATGGGCACAGAAAGAGGGCTAAAAACATATACCCCAAAAAGTGTTAACAGTGGTTATAACTAGGAAGTAAGAAGATGGAATGAGGAAGAAGAAAAACTTTTTCAATTGTGTACACTTTTTTAAAAAAATGTTAAATGTTGGCGGCGCCTGGGTGGCTCAGTTGGTTAAGCCACTGCCTTCGGCCCAGGTCATGATCCCGGAGACCCGGGATCGAGCCCCACATCGGGCTTCCTGCTCAGCAGGAAGCCTGCTTCTCCCTCTCTCACTCCCCCTGCTTATGTTCCCTCTCTAGCTGTGTTTCTCTCTGTCAAATAAATAAAAAAAATCTTTAAAAAAAAAAAATGTTAAATGTTTAAAAATTTTGTATATATTGAAATCTTGAAGAGGATTCAGTCTATACACCCCATTTCTTTTCTTTCAGGGAAGCAAGAAGTCAAAGGTCATTTTTGGACAGTGTTTGGGGGATGTGGAGCAGGAAGGCAATGAGAGAGAGGAAGGAACAAAGTTCTGGCCTTGAGAAAATCCTGTCCAATATTTCACTCTCATGGTGTAGAGTCAGAATAGTCAAGATCTGTACCAGGTACCACCCTGCCCAGATTCCTAAGAAAGGATAAACCTAGAATCCTCTCACAAACCCCAAATCCCCTCTGAACAGTTACAGAGATCCACACTGGACAACGGGCTGAGGAGGGAAGCCTAGAGGTATTAACCTCCAATTAATCTCTAATTCTCCTACCTCATCATCAGGATCAGGATAAGGTCTCTTACAAATGCAGTACAATCCAAAAAAGTTGTCATTGTATTTATTGCTAGAATTTATCTTTGCTTTGTCCTGAAAGAGATTAATTTCAATATATAATATGGTCTAAGTTTAACTATAATTTCAGGCACCATGAAAGTACAAATTGTCATAAATATCACACAAATACCATCTATATGACATATAATACATTATATTATATCATCAGTGTAATATGGTAAGGCATGATAAATAACATGAATATAATATCATAAATTTCCTATCGCATGAAATCAATGAATTCAAACAATTTCTACATTAAATATCTTCCTCCCCAAAAGTTGGTCTTTAACTTTCAAGGTACAAAGAAAAAGAATCCACTCCTATTTAAAGGATGCTTTTTCCAGGATACACAGAATAAATACATTTTTTGTACCTTCTTTGTAGTAATTGGGGGAAACCAAATACGTCCATAACAAAATGCTGATAAAATTTAATTACAAATATTAATGATCTACCTATGTAAACAAACATTGGTCTAGAATTTTGAAGTATTTCTTAATGCCCAGCTGTGACTCTCAAAGCTCCCAGGTTACTAGAAGGTAAAAAGCAGGCAAAGAAATTGTCTAAAAAAAATCTTCAAAGGAGGGAAATAGCAATTATGACTGAACAGTGTAAAATCCCTTACTTTCTACTTAATTTGTTACTTCAGTAAATGTTACTGTGTATGTACAGTTATTAACCAAAAAGCAGTGAAAAACTCCTGTGTGCATCTAATTCACATTCATTACTACCAAGTTTGTTTTTTTTTTTTTTTACTGTTTTTAAAGTTATACCCTTTGCTTTAAAAGCCTTAAACCTTGAGCAAAACCAACACAATCAAACCTGAATTACTTTAGAGAACATTCCCACCAAAATCTTTCATACTAATTATGATCTGTGATGTAGGCTCTGAACAGGTTAGTTTTCCAACAAAATAAAAAGTGGAATACAGTCTAATACTGATTTGCCTATTTGCAAAGAATAAGCATAAGAACTTCCTTTTTGGAAAATGTATAGTTTTTATCCATGCTGGTAAATCTCAATCTCAGCTATTTTAGGTGCATTTTTAGTTATAGTGCTTACTTACAGGAAATAATTTGCATTCCAAATTTTTAAATTTGCTGTTTCCACAATCACAACGAAAGTTTCTGGAAAAAAATGAGGAAGAGCTGATTTTAATTTTTCTTTTAAATCTAAGAGGTTACTCCTTAAATTACTATCACAGCCCCTTCCCTTTCAGTTCGTTTCTAGGATCTAATAAGCGACTTTGGTTGCTGTTCATGTATCCAATGTGAAATTTCTCCAAGCATAAAACAACAAAATATTTACTAGTTCTGGAAATTAACATACACAGAGACAAATATGTATATCACACATACACAAACACACCAGTCAAATAATGGCAGAGAAGGATGACTAGTTTGAGTTTAAACAATAATTATATTTTAATAGACCCTCTGGAAAAACTGTTCTCTCTAATTAAACAATTACCTTAAATTTTACCAGTGCACAACTATGTTAAATGGAAAAACAAGAAAACTGGTGCAGGTGGGAAAGAACCCAAACATCTGAAAGGCATTCACTGCTGATCTCTGACTTTACCTTTTTGTGTATAGCTCAAATAGTTTATGACTTCCATGACATTCATAACTGCAAGCGAGGCAAATTCCTGCTGGCTCTTCTCCCTCTGGGGTACAGGTACTGCAGGCATATAGTGCTTGTCTCTTTACTGAGCCCTAAGAGACACCCCAAAATGGAAAGAGGGAATAATTACACAAGAGAGTACTGAAACACCCCTGCATGTCTCAAATTGTTATATATGTCCTATATTGGTGCTCATTTTCATACAATTTTTTCCTTAAATTCCCAGCCAGCTGAAAATAAGAATAAGCTGGCCTGCACCAACATTTTAACACATGAGAATATAGGAGAATGTGTATAGATTTATGTAAACAATAAAACACAATTTTGGAAAACACTTGTGACTCTGCCAAAGAGAAAATCAATGCATTAAAAGAATCCTTTTGATTTTAAGAGATGCACGCTGAAATATTTAGTGTCATGATATCTGCAACTTATTTTCAAATGATTTGGGGGGGAGAGAGAAAACAAATGTGACCAAAAATGAATACATTTAGGAAGTACACAGGTGTTCATAATATTATTCTTTCAACTTATCTGTAGATTTAAAATTTTTCAAAATCAAAAGTTGGAGGAAAAATGGGCAAATCTTTCAGAAATCTTGACAATGGTTACCCTCCTCTAGAATGGAGGGAGACAAAAGCTTCTGAGATGCCCTCAATGTTCTATTTCTTGATCTGGGTGTGTGTGGGGGGGGGGGGTTAGTAGGTAGGTACATACATATGTTCACTTTTTTCCCCAACCCACAGACATGACTTCTGTGATTTTCCACATATTTTACTACAATAAAAAGAAAAATTTTAGGAAGTCCGTTTGTTTTATAAAGCTAACTACGTTTCAAGAAAAGCTTACATACACTTTTTTTTTTTTTTTTTTTTTTTTTTTTTTTTTTTTTTTTTTTTTTTTTTTTTTTTTTTTTTTTTTTTTTTTTTTAAGGAATGAGAAAAAGTTGTTTTAGTGGTGACCAAAGGTTTTTAAATAGCAGGCAATATCTGGGACTATCTGTAGATACCAGGTTAATTCAACAATCTAACTACTGTGCAGGGTAAACTCAACCGGGAAACCACGACAAGTGGTATTATGAGCTCAGTCCGCACCACATAATGACTCCAAGACTCTCGTCTCATCCCTCAGTGTTCCACTCAAGCCCCAGAGTCTAGGTAACCTTCTTCTTTCTACCAATTCTCATCCCGTATAGATTCCTTCTACCCACCTTGCTCCATTTTTGTACCTAGAAATACAGGATGAGTCACCAAGCACTACAAAGCACCCCCTCAAATCCTGATTCATAACGTCTTCCAAATGCAGAATTTACCCTTCAAGCAAGTCCTCTCCTCTCCTCCCCTCCTTTGCCAGTGCCACCTGCTGTCGTGGTTCCGGTCTATTTCCATGGGGGGCGGGGGAAATGCGGGTAGACACTGTACTTGCTCGGTCTCGCCAAAAAAAAACTACGAGCCAGCACTTGTCAAACTAAATTGTAGAGGCAAGAAACCCAGCCCAGGGAGAGATTTTTCAAATCCAGAGCTCTCTCCTTTAACTCTGCTTTGACTCTCCCATTCGGTTCCTAATAAACACTCTTAGGATGGGAAAAGTAAGGACAAAGATGTCGGGATCTGAGAGGTCACGGAGACAGCTTCTGAAAAGCAGCCGAGGCACCGAGGAGACACGGGAGAGGAAGGAAAGAGCAGGGGCCCCAGGGCCAAAGCCTGGAGAATCCTGAGGGACCGGACGAAGGAAGACCGAGGGAGGAGGGGGGCCCTGCTGGCTATAAGCTAAGAAGGAGGACCCAGGAGGCCGAGGTTTAAGAGCACCTGGACCTGGGACGGGGAAGCCTACGACGAACGGATGGAATAGGGCAAGGCGGGTTGGGGAACCGGAGGTTCGGCGGGAGCCCAGGGGAGGCGAGGCCCGGGCCGCGCGCCCACCTGCGAGTAGGAGCACTTCTCGGAGTCGCTGCCGCCCAGTACAGCGCACGCCTCGTTCTCCAGCTCCTCGTCTTCCTCTAGAACGTCGACCAACGATACCACGGGCTCCAGCTCCGACTGCCGCCCAGCGGACCCCTCCGCCCCAGCCATCCTCAACTGTCAGCGGGACCGCCGCTCGGCCCGGCGGAGGCGGGAAAAGCGGCTGCGGGAGGCGTGGCCGGAGGAGGCGGGGCCCAGTGCTAAGAACCAATCCCAAAGAAGGGAAGAGAAGGAAGGAGGAGGGGCGACTTCCGACAAACGGAAGTCACTCCTCTCCCTTCTCCCGCCTGCGCCCGCCTGCGCCCGCCGCTTGCTGACTTCCGCTTCCGGGTCGCACTTCCTTGTCTCGCTTTTGAAGCTCCGCGGTTGTCATGGAGTTGTTGGCCGAGTACGTCGGAGTGGATGGGCAGCAGCGGCAGCTCCGGGTGCCCTGTGAGGCGCCGGGCGACGCGGACCCTTTCCAGGGCCTGCTGTCTGGTGTGGCCCAGATGAGAGAGCTGGTGACCGAGCTCTTTGCCCCCCTGGTACAGCAGGAAGCTCAAGACCAGGATGAGGCGGCTCCAGAAGAGGCCATGGATGGTGAGCCCTGAGAAGGTGCTGGAGCGACAGGAGGGCGGGGCAGGGGAGCCCGGGTAGAGTGGCCGACTTGGAGAAAGCCTCGGGGGAAGAAGAATCCGACTAAAAATTGTTGGTACTTACCGCCGTATTATCTGGGCTGCTTCTTATTTAAGCGTTTTCACGACTCTCCATTTATATCACAAAAAACGTGCTGGATGCCTAGTACTCTGTGCCAAGCACTGGGCTGTGGTCTTGAGAAGGAATGAGGTGAATGCCACTCAGTTCCTGGCCTTGTGGAACTCTCAGGCTGGTGGGCGCTTAGACAAGCAAACACTTATTACAGACTGGAAGTATGACTCCAGGGTCCTCTGTAACTATTGCAAATTCAGGACCCAGGAAAGCTTCAGAGAGGGGGCATGACTTTTGAGCTGGGGGTTGAAGGATGAAAATGAGTATTACCAGGGTTGAAATTACAAACTTGTTAGGGAGACTGCCATCTATTCCAAATAGGTTCTGAAGATTTCAGTTCAATGAGCCCTAACTCCCAGGGACTCCTTTCCCGTATCCCATTTTAGAAGGTATAACTTGAAGGGAGAAATTTGAAATTCGAGTGAATACAAAAAGAGGTAGGTACATGCTCTGCTCTGAGCTGGAGAACCTAAGAATTAAATATTGGAGTTAGGACTTCATTCCTCTAAAAAGGGGCTTAAACTGTAGTGTACTTTTTTTTTATCTTGTTTACATCTTGATAGTTACAAATAATGTGAACTCAGACCATTATACTGAGTTCAGACAATGGATTGGTTCCATGAATATGTTAATTGTGTGTTGCCACATTATGTTCAAAGTGAAGCCCTGTTTCTTGGTTCCAGAAGTACTTCTCTAATCTGTTCAAAGTGTTGTCATTGGAATAAGGATGAATATAGCTAGAACCATTTCTTAAAATACTATTACGTATTGGAAATATAACTGCCACAGGTCAGTAATATCCTTGTATTGAAGGATATGTTTTGTATATTAAATGAAGACCCCATAAAGCATAGGTTTGAATTCCCTTTGTTAAAAGTAGTAGAGATTGAAATGGTGCATTTTGTGTTCTATGAATTCTATCTCAATAAATGTCCAAAATTTAAAAATTATAACAATTACTGAAGAAAAGTGATAGAACTCTAAAAAGTACTAAGTACTGAAATTGGATTACAAATAATCCGGTTATCAAATGTGCAAAAGATCTGAATAGACATTTCTCCAAAGGAGATATACAGATGGTCAGTAAGCTCGTGAAAAGATGTTCAGCATCATTGGCCATCAGAAAAATGCTAACGAAAACCGCAATAAAATACCACTTCATGCTCACTAAGATGACTATAATCAGAAAGGACTATAACAAGTGTTGGCTAGGATATGAAGAAATTGGAGGCCTCATACATTACTAGTGGAAATATGAAATGATATACCTTCTTTGGAAAACGGTTTGGCAGTTCCTCAAAAAGTTAAACATAAAGTTATCATATGACCGAGGAATTCCATTTATTCCATTCCTAGTTCACAAAGAGAACTGGAAACATATGTTCACATAAAAACTTATTCATGAATGTTCATAGCAGCACTATTTTATAATAGCTAAAAAGTGGAAACAGCACAGAAGTCCATCACCTGATGAGTGGATAAACAAAATGTGGTGTCTCCATCAATGGAATACTATTCAACCATAAAAAGGAAGTACCAATAAACACTACAACGTGAATGAACCTTGAAAACATGTTGAGTGAAGGAAGGCAGACAAAAAGGCCACATATTTTATGATTCCATTTATATGAAATGTCCAGAATAGACAAATCTGTGGAGATAGAAAGTGGGTTAGAGGTGGCCAAGGGCTAAGGGGAATGGAAAGTGATTGTTAATCGTGTGGGATTCGTTTCTGGGATGATGAATATGTTCTAGAATTAAATAGTGGTGACAGTTGCTCAACCTAGGGAATAGACTACAAATCAATACATTGTACACTTTAAAATTTAAAATCTTTTCTTACCACTTTTTTTGGAGACACAATTCATATACCTGAGAGTGAATTTTATGGTCTGTGAACTTTTTCTCCAAAAAAAGTGATAAGAAAGATTTTAAACACCAAAATTCTTGAAATCCTTTTAACCATACATACTTTGAATCTGTTGTATGCCTGATTTTTTTTAATCCTTAAAATTGAAATCTCATTATCAACCATTTTAGGAGTCTTTTTCTTTGAACCACCAAACATATTGTCATACAGCAAATATTTATTTTAAAAGGTGATGATGAAGATGATGCAGAAGATGAAAATAACACTGATAACAGAACTAACTGTGATGGACCATCTGCAAAACGACCCAAACTGCCATCTTAACAGTAGCTTTTATGAAATTTTAAAGACTGCTGCTATATCTGAACTATCACACACTGACATTTAGGAAAGACTTGTGCTCTAATTTGGAAAAGCATTTGTTTTATTCCCCTTGGACAACTTTGTCAAAGAAAAAAGTGTTTCTTCTGTTTCCAGCAGAGAAAGATACAATAAATGTTTAGAAATGAATCTGTTTTCTTGAATGAAAAATAAATTTCAGACCATGGACATAAAATAGAACACTTAATGCTGTATAAAATCCTCTGAGTTGGCAACTGAATTTTTTTTCTTTTCTACTTTTTAAATAACCATTGAATGAAATTGTGTGATGTCCACGTCTTTTGGCTTCTGCTTGTTATACAAAATACCTGTCAGTTCTTGGACAATAACATTTCAAAGAACCATGTGATGTGAGCAAGTGGTGAAAACTGGATATTAAATTTAAGAATGGCAATTCTGTGTAAGAAGAAGGAAAACGGTAAGAGAATTACTGAAGGAGGGAAATGAGTCTTTGAGAGAAACCCAAGGAAACCTGGAATCCCCACTCACACCTAATATATAGACCCCTAGAGATGATATTGTTCAACAAATATATATTTAACTTGTACCTTAAGAGAACAAAGTTGGGTGTGCTTTTATGCTCTAGCATGTTATGTATATAAACACAGATTAAGTCTTTAAGTAACTTAAGCAATCTATGTTGACTATAACTTAAGGTGTTTCTTCTCATCCTGTATCCATGCTTTGATTTTGCTCACAGGAGTACTACTGAATCCTTTAAAATACATATATATTCCTAAAATGTGTGTGTGTATTCCTTTGTGCTTGTCAGTGGGACCAAGACATTTTTTATTTACTGTCCATGTTTCCTGATTCATTTACATAGCTAAGATGCAAAAAAATCAAGTAGCATGCATCTAGGGAAATACAAATAGTCACAGAATTTTAGAGGTAGAAGTAACCTTACCGATTATATGATTTATTTCTGAAATGAATTGAATCTTAGAATAGGTGTTTGTTGGGCGCCTGGGTGGCTCAGTTGTTAAGCATCTGCCATTGGCTCAGGTCATGATCTCAGGGTCCTGGAATCTAGCCTGGCATTGGGCTCCCTGCTCTGTGGGAAGCCTGCTTCTCCCTCTCTCACTCCCCCTGCTTGTGTTCCCTCTCTCGCTGTGTCTCTTTCTGTCAAATAAATAAATCTTAAAAAAAAAAAAAAAATAGGTGTTTGCCCTAAACTTGAGCTAACAATTGGTATGCGTTGTACCCATAGCCTTTAAAGGATTACAAAAAAAAAAAAAAATGAGGGGCACCTAGGTGGCTCAGTCGTTACTAGGCATCTGCCTTCATCTCTGGTCATGATCCCAGGCTCCTGGGATGGAGCCCCACATTGAGACCCACATCACACTCCCTGCTCAACAAGAAGCCTGCTTCTCCCTCTCCCACCCCCCTCCTTGTGTTCTCTCTCTCTCTGTCAAATAAAACCTTAAAAAAAAAAAATCCCAGGTACACATTCTGAAATCTATAGCTTACAAAGTACATGCTATTAAGGAAACTGAGTTTAGATACCGTTCATATCTTTAAAGTATTGTTTTACTTGGAACATCAGTTTTCCACTTAAGGGCATTTATGTAACCAAACCAATTCCAAATTGGAAAAAAAAAAGAGCAACTAAAATTTTGGGTTTTTTTTTTTCTTGTTTGTTTTAAAGATTTTATTTATTTCGTAGAGAGGGCAAGAGACAGAGCACAGCACGAAGGGCTAAGGGGCAAAGGGAGAAGCAGACTCCCTGCTGAGCAGGAAGCCTGATGTGGAGCTAGAACCTGGAACTCCGGGATCATGACCAGAGTTGAAGGCAGACGCTTAATCGACCAAGCCACCCAGGCACCCCTAGAAAATGTTTTATGAACCGAAATTTCCTTATTTGTGATACAATGTCTCTAATGTTGGCACTTGTACTCAGTTATTGACTTATAATCTTTCATACAATCTTTCAAAAAAAACTTACCAGCATAGTTAAAATAGTTCATATATATATATATTTATTTATTTATTTATTTTTTTAAAAGATTTTATTTATTTGACAGAAAGAAACACAGCCAGAGAGGGAACACAAACAGGGGGATTGAGAGAGGGAGAAGCAGGCTTCCCACCGAGCAGGGAGCCCGATGTGGGACTCGATCCTGGGTCTCCAGGATCATGACCTGAGCCGAAGGCAATCGTTTAACCAACTGAGCCACCCAGGCGCCCCTATATATATATTTTTAACGATTTTATTTAACAGAGAGAAACACAGCCAGAGAGGATACACAAGCAGGGGGAGTGAGAGAGAGAGAAGCAGGCTTCCCGCCGAGCACGGAGCCCGATGTGGGACTTGATCCTGGGTCTCCGGGACCATGACCTGAGCCGAAGGCAGTTGCTTAACCAACTGAGCCACTCAGGCACCCCAGTTCTTTTTTTTTTTAAAGTAATAGCTGAACTTTGCTGCTGAATATTTTGTTTCCTGCTTTGTTTAGTAAATATATTTATAAAGAAGAAATTTCAAGTTATTTGCCCTTGTGGTCCAGTGTTTTGGGGTCTGGGCTATAGGTCTAATCTTTTCCTTAACTTTAATATTGAATTCTAACTCTAATACTGTCTTCTTGATAAGTGAGCTACCTGTGTGACAAAAAAATAAGTGCGAAGGACCAGTATAGAAGAAATGCCTTGCCTGGTTTTCTAATCCGCCTTCTAAGGGTACAGACATAAGCCGCAGGCAAGCAAGACAATTAATCTCTGAAGTTATTTTGAATTTACTTTTGTATGGAAAAGTCAGTCTCACAGTACTAACTAAAAATACTACCAGACTTAGATAAATAATCTTTTAATATGTGAGACATGGAGTGTAAAATGTGAAATATATGGGCATATGCAACATAATGGTTTTTCTATAAGTGCTTTTGTGTTATGTTAAGAAATAATGTGTATTTTTTTAAAAAAAGGTTTTATTTATTTATTTGACAGAGAGAAACAGAGCTAGAGAGGGAACACAAGTAGGGGGAGTGAGAGAGGGAGAAGCAGGCTTCCTGCCGAGCAGGCAACCTGATGTGGGGCTCGATCCCTGGTCTCCGGGATCATGACCTGAGCCGAAGGCAGTCGCCCAACCAACTGAGCCACCCAGGCGCCCCAATAATGTGTATTTTTTAAAAAAATTACTCTAGAGAGAGAGCACGAGTGGGAGAGAGAGAATCCAAAGCAGATTCTGTGCCAAGTGGGGAGCCTGACTCGGGGCCCAATCCCACGACCTGAGCCCAAACCGAGTTGGTCACGTAACTAACTGAGCCACCCAGGTATCCCAAGAAAACTTTTTTTTTTTTTTAAGATTTTATTTATTCGACAGAGAGCACAAGCAGGTGGAGCAGCAGGCAGGAGAGGGAGAAGCAGGCTCCCCACCGAGCAGAG
Organism: Spilogale gracilis; assembly: GCA_004023965.1. Taxonomy (NCBI): domain Eukaryota; kingdom Metazoa; phylum Chordata; class Mammalia; order Carnivora; family Mephitidae; genus Spilogale; species Spilogale gracilis. The sequence goes on along the minus strand of PITA01002846.1, from coordinate 15,273 downwards.
AGCCAGACGCGGGGCTCAGTCCCAGGACCCTGGGATCATGACCTGAACTGAAGGCAAATGCTCAGCAAACTGAGCCACCAGGCACCCCAAGAAGTACTTGTTTATTAATAGAGTCCCATGGAACCTATTATAGTAGGTTGCTGTTTGTGAGTTAGGGAGTTTGAAGATTTTTTACAAAATCACTTTGGGAAGAAGAGTGCCTGGCTGGCTCAGTTGGCAGAGCGTGCAACGCTTGATTTCAGTCATGAGTTCACGCCCCATATTGGGTATAGAGCTCACTTTAAAAAAAGAAAACCACTTGGGAAGGGGTACACGGGTGGCTCAGTGGGTTAAGCCTCCAACTCTTTATTTCAGCTCAGGTCATGTCAGGGTTATGAGATAGGCCCCTCATAGGTCTCTGTGCTGGGTGTGGAACCTGCTTAGGCTTCTCTCGCTCTCTCTTCCTCTGCCCTTCCCCTGTCCCCAAAATAAATTTAAAAAAATTAAAAATCACTTGGAAGAAAAATTTACTTTGAAAAAAATATGGGAGGAAATGGGGAAAGAATATGGAAAGAAATCACTTTTGTCCGACTTAGAGATAGTGTTCATACTCAGAGAATGTATGCTTCTGCGGCTAGTTGCCTTTCAGATCCTCACCAGGTGACCTCATTCGCCTCTAGTTCTTCCTGTCCTTTAGATTTCAACTTAAACCTTTCCTCCAGACTTCCTGGCTTTCTAGATAATGTAAGGCCCTCAAGCTGTGTGTCTCTGGGGCATCTAGCCCCCTATACTCCCCCCTCATATTATGAAATGTATTAGAATTATTCCTTTATGAATATTATGAGTTATCCTTTATAAATATATGAAATTATTAGAATTATTCCTTTACTAAATTTTTAAAACTTTTTCTTAAAACTCCAATTGATAGTAAAAAAAAATTTTTTTTTTGAGGCTGTACTTTCAAGGAAATAAAGTTTAGGTTTCCTTCCAAGTGAGAAAATCAGTTGGAGACATTTGTGGCCCTCACTTTATTGTGTTGTACTTTTAATACTAGTTCCTATTTAGCGTATTAAAGATACATCTGTTTCTCAGTGGAATTGTTCAATCTGAACAAATATAGAATCTTTTCTTCTGTATATGCAATAGCATTCATACATAGGACATCCTGAAAACCTAGGCTTTTTAACTCAATTGTCAATCACTATGTTGTTATAAAATGCTTATAAGAAATTCCTGTTTGGGGCGCCTGCGTGGCTCAGTGGGTTAAAGCGTCTGCCTTCAGCTCAGGTCATGATCTCAGGGTCCTGGGATCGAGGCCTGTATTGGGCTCTCTGCTTGGCAGGGAGCCTGTTTCCTCCTCTCTCTGCCTGCCTCTCTGCCTACCTGTGATCTCTGTCAAATAAATAAATAAAATATTTTTTAAAAAAAGAAATTCCTGGGACGCCTGGGTGGCTCAGTTGGTTGAGCGACTGCCTTCGGCTCAGGTCGTGATCCCGGAGACCCCGGATCGAGTCCCACATCGGGCTCCCTGCTCGGCGGGAAGCCTGCTTCTCCCTCTCTCGCTCCCCCTGCTTGTGTTCCCTCTCTCGCTGTGTTTCTCGCTGTCAAATAAATAAAAAATCTTTAAAAAAAAAAAAAAAAAAAAAAAAAAAAAGAAATTCCTGTTTGAACTTATTGTGAGGTAGTTGAGCACCGCAGAATTGAAACTGTCTTGCCATAAATATAGCAGGTGACAGTTACAAGTAAAATTTACATGTTTGAGGAAATTGATGACAGTCATTTTGTGATAATTATTTGCTGGATATTTCATCAAAGGGCACCTGGATGGCTTTAGTTGGTTAAGTGTATGACTCTTGAGCTCAGCTCAGGTCTTGATCTGAGGGTCATGAGTTCAAGTCTGGCATTGGGCCTACTTTTTTTTTTTATTTAAGATTTTATTTATTTATTTGACACAGAGAGAGACAGCAAAAGTGGGAACACAAGCAAGGGGAGTGGGAGAGAGAGAAGCAGGCTTCCTGCCGAGCAAGGAGCCTGATGCAGGGCTCGATCCCAGGACCCTGGGATCACAACCTGAGCCAAAGGCAGACGCTTAAGGAGTGAGCCACCCAGGCATCCCATGTGGAGGCTACTTAAAAAAAAGAAAAAAATGCTATTGAAACTGTAGAATATTTGTGAAATAACACTTTCAGTTTTAACAGATGAGAAACAACTTGGCTTGTTTTTTGAGAGTTTAAATCACTACTTAGAATATAATAAATTTCAGGTAGAAACAAGATTTTAAAAGATTTTATTTATTATTTATCTGAGAGGGGGGAGGGGCAGAGGGAGAAGCAGACTCCCTACTGAGTGGGGAGCCCTATGTGGGGCTCCATCCCAGGACCCTGAGATCATGACCTGAACCAAAGGCAGGTGCCTAACAGACTGACCCACCGAGACCCCTAGAATGAAGAGTTGTAATGTAAAAAACAAAACCACAGAAGTATTAAAAGAAAATGGAGGGCGCCTGGGTGGCTCAGTTGGTTGGGCGACTGCCTTCGGCTCAGGTCATGATCCTGGAGACCTGGGATCGAGTCCTACATCGGGCTCTCTGCTCGGCGAGAAGCCTGCTTCTCCCTCTCTCACTCCCCCTGCTTGTGTTCCCTCTCTGGCTGTGTTTCTCTCTGTCAAATAAATAAAATCTTTAAAAAAAAAAACAAAAAAACAAACCTTTAAAAAAAAAAAAAGAAAATGGAGTAATAGTTTTTATAGTCTCAGAGTGAGGAAGGTTTCCTAAGCAAGATTTTTTTAAAATACAGAAACAATAATAGAAGAGATTAGTAAATGTAATTATAGCATATGAAAAACTTGGAACATTCTATAAATAAGGCTAAAAGACAAAGAGGGAAAAGGTATTTTGTATTTTCAGCACAAATAACTAAGAATTACTGCCTTATATAGATCTCATGTGTACCAGAGAGGCCACAGAAGTGGACAAAGGAAGGGAATAGCAAGATAAAGGAAAAGAAACGCATATGGTTTTGGGTTTTTTTAAGATTTTATTTATTGGGGGGGGCGCCTGGGTGGCTCAGTTGGCTAGGCGACTGCCTTCGGCTCAGGTCATGATCCTGGAGACCCGGGATCGAGCCCCACATCGGGCTCCCTGCTCGGTGGGAAGCCTGCTTCTCCCTCTCTCACTCCCCCTGCTTGTGTTCCCTCTCTGGCTCTGTTTCTCTCTGTCAAATAAATAAATAAAATCTTAAAAAAAAAAAAAAGATTTTATTTATTGGGGTGCCTGGGTGGCTCAGTTGGTTGAGCGACTGCCTTCGGCTCAGGTCATGATCCCAGAGACCCAGGATCGAGTCCCACATCGGGCTTCCTGCTCGTCGGGAAGTCTGCTTCTCCCTGTCTCACTCCCCCTGCTTGTGTTCCCTCTCTGGCTGTGTTTCTCTCTGTCAAATAAATAAAATCTTAAAAAAAAAAAAAAGATTTTATTT
>PITA01002846.1:0-11721 GCA_004023965.1 Spilogale gracilis | reverse complement strand
ATGATACCATTTTTTACTTTTGGGGCTGAAAGATCAAAAAAAAATTTTTTTTTAAAGATTTATTAATTTGACAGAGAGAGACACAGCGAGAGAGGGAACACAAGCAGGGGGAGTGAGAGTGAGAAGCAGGTTTCCCGCGGAGCAGGGAGCCCAATGCGGGACTCGATCCCTGGTCTCCAGGATCATGACCTGAGCCGAAGGCAGTCGCTTAACCAACTGAGCCACCCAGGCGCCCCAAAGATCAAAAATTTTGATGCAGTATTGAACTGGAAAGGATGTGAGGGGTATATAGCACGACGGTGAGAGTGTGAGTTGGTACAAGCTCTTGAAAGCTAAGCTGACACTTCTGTCAAAATGTTAGATGTGCTGTTCTTTGAGCAATTTCATTTATAGAAATGTATCCGGTGATAATAGCACACATGCATATATCTATTTACAACACTATTCACTGTAGCATTATTCTTTTTTTAATTTATTTTTGTTTTTTTATTTTTGTTTTTTAAGATTTTAGTTATTTGACAGAGAGACAGTGAGAGAGGGAACACAAGCAGGGGGAGTGAGAGAGGGAGAAGCAGGCCTCCCGCCGAGCAGGCCGCCCCATGCAGGGCTCGATCCTGGGACTCCGGGATGACGACCTGAGCCAAAGGCAGTCACTTAACCAACTGAGCCACCCAGGTGCCCTGCATTATTCTTTATTTATTTATTTATTTATTTGACAGAGAGAGAGAGATCACAAGTAGGCAGAGAGGCAGGTAGAGAGAGGAGGAAGCAGGCTCCCCGCGGAGCAGAGAGCCGGATGCGGGCCTGATTCCAGGACCCTGAGAGAATGACCTGTGCCGAAGGCACAGGCTTTAACCCACTGAGCCACCCAGGCGCCCTATTCTTTTTTTTTTTTTTTAAAGATTTTATTTATTTGACAGAAACACAGCTAGAGAGGGAAGAATGAGAAAGGGAGAAGCAGGCTTCTTGCCAAGCCCAATGCAGGGCTTGATCCCGGAACTCCAGGATCATGACCTGAGCTGAAGGTAGACGCTTAAGGACTGAGCCACCCACGCACTCCTCGCTGTAGCATTATTCTTAGTAATAAGACTGTAAAGAACCTAAATGTCCATTTGCAGACCCTAGTTAAATAAAAGTAGAACCTACATGTCCATTCTCAAGACCCTAGTCAATTAAATAAAAATAGAATATTAATACAATAATTTTGCACAGCCATTTTAAAAGACTGAAGTGTACCACTATGTGTTAAAGACCTGTCTCTAGGATATATTGTTAAATGAAAACTAGCAAGATACAGAACAATGTGTAGAATGCTTCTGTTGGAGAATATTGGCTAGGTACACATGCGGTATCTAAAAGGAGAGCCAGAATGCTGCTGAGCAGAGGGAGTTGGGTTGGGAATAAGAAATTGTTCACTGTACACTCCTGTTCTCTTTGCATTTTTAAAAAACATATTTTGTATTTTTCTACACAAATACAGAAAAAGTTACCGTTCCTCAAGTTATTGAAACTGTCAATTTTTTTTAAAGTAATCTCTATACCCAACATGGGGCTTACACTCATGACCAGGAGATCAAGAGTCACATGTTCTACTGACTAATTCCAACCAGGTGCCTCAATTTTTACTTTTAAAAAGTTACACTCTAAATTTAATAAGGGCAGACCAGCCATATTAACAATAAAACCTTAAAATATTTGTCATGTAAGTAATTCAGGGCAAAAATTAAACTAGACTTAAAAACCAAAACAAAGAGGTGCGGGGGTGGCTCAGTCAGTTGAGTCTGACTCTTGAGTCTGGCTCAGGTCATGATCTCAGGGTCATGAGATTGAGCCCCAAGTCCAGCTCCGGGCTGGGCATGAAGCCTTAAGATTCTCACCTTTCCTTTCCCTCTCTAAGAAAGAAAAGAAAAGAAAAAAATCAGGGCACCTGGAGGGTGCTGAGTCGGTTGAACAGCTGACTCTTGATTTCAGCTCAGGTCATGATCTCAGGGTCATGGGATGAGGCCTGTGTTGGGCTTCATGCTCAGTGCAGAGTCTGCTTGAGATTCTCCCTCTGCCTCTGCCACTCCTCCCCACTTGTGTGCACGTACACTCTCTCTCAAATAAATAAAAAAATCTTAAAAAAAAAAGTCCAGGGGCATCAGGGTGGCTCAGTCGGTTGAGCATCTGCCTTCAGCTCAGGTTGTGATCCCAGAATGGATTGAGCCCCAAATCAGGGGGAGCCTGCTTCTCCCTCTCCCTCTGACTGCTGCTGTGCCTACTTGTTCCCTCTCTGTCAAATAAATCAATAAAAATCCTTATAAATGAATAATTAATTAATTAATTTTTAAAGATCCACATTTCCCATCTGGCTACTACGTTGTCAGAAAAGGGAGCCGTTGGATGCCTGGGTGGCTCAGTTGGTTAAGCAACTGCCTTCGGCTCAGGTCATGATCCCGGAGACCAGGGATCGAGTCCCACATCGGGCTCCCTGCTCGGCGGGAAGCCTGCTTCTCCCTCTCTCACTCCCCCTGCTTGTGTCCCTTCTCTGGCTGTGTTTCTCTCTGTCAAATAAATAAAATCTTAAAAAAAAAAAAAAGAAAGAAAAGGGAGCCGAACATGACCTCTAAAGAGGTTAGGAAACTGCTAATGTGAGGTAGGACACTGTAAAAAAAAAAGAAAAGAAAAAAAAGAGAGAGAGGAGGGTGTTTCTAAAATCGATGTGCCTAGCTTTAACCTTGAAAAATTTGCCCTCTAGCCAGTGCATTATTCTCAAAGTATAAAATGAATTTCACAGTGTTGACCTAACTATTCCAGTTCTCAGGTGACCTTTGGGATCAGAATTGCTCTATTTAAAGACATGGCCCAGGGAACAGTGAATGCTAGAATGTAAGCTTCTATTTAAATCTTTTTTAAAAAGTAGCGGCTCTAAATAAAATCTTAAAAAAAAAAAAGAAAGAAATGGAGGCACCTGGGTGGCTCAGTCCTTAGGTGCCTGCCGTTAGCTCAGGTCATGATCCCAGGATCCTGGAATCGAGCCCCACATCAGGCTCTCTGCTTAGCAGAAAGCCTGCTTCTCCCTCTCCCACTCCCCCTGCTTGTGTCCCTCTCTCGCTGTCTCTATCAAATAAATAAAATCTTTAAAAAATGATTTAATAAAAATAAAAAGAAGCTCACAGTAGGGGCAGCAAGCCCACGGGGTACAGTTTTAAATAGAAATTTACTCCAATGCAAAAAGAAAAAGGGAAATTTACTCCAGTGCCAAAAATTCTGCCAGAGATAGAACTTCTAAAAATACATTATGACTTGAAGTGAGCAATTTACAGGACCAACGTATCGCCTTAAACTCCAGAATGCCGCAGTTCGTGCTGTAGCTCTAAGAGGTGGGCCGAACACTGGCATGTTGTGTGGTTTAGTAAACTGTTATCTTCATGATTGTAACTTGAGAATTGCTCAAGGCTGTAATCACCCTTTCAAACCTTATTCATGAGTGTAGTTTGTGGTTTGTTTTTTTCTGCATGAATAAGGAACGTCCCAAGACAACGAATCTCACAACAGTTGGCAAAAATAAAGGGACTCATTTTAAATCTTGGCCTCAGAATATATCACTATATGCTGAAACCTGAGAAAGTTTAACCACTAAACTTATCTCGAACGTGTGGCAGATTGGACTTTGCATTTAGTGGAAATTGTTAACCTTTATTTTCTCTCGAGAGCAAACTGAATTGTTTTGCAGTCTAATGAAAGAGGTATTCAGTGGCAGTAAGAATCACTTATGCAATAAATAATTGAGAGCACCTACTGTATGCCAGGCACTGTTCTAGGCACGGGGTATACAACAGTGAAGAGACAAAATCCCTGCCCTCTTGGAGTTTAAATTCGGACAAAATGTGTAACGTGTCATGTGATAGTTAAGCGCTGTGGAGAAAAACAGGAAAGGAGGATGCTTAATTTTAAATAGGCTGAGGCAGCCTCATAAAGCTGACAATTGAGCAAAGGTCTGAAGACGGTGATAGAGCCCTGGGCAGGGCTGAGCATCCAGGCAGAAGGCACACTGAGTACCCCGAAACGGGTTTTTCCTGGCCTATTCTAGAATCAGTAGAAAGATCAGTGTGGCTAGAGTGGAATGAGGGGTGGAGAGATTAGTAGAAAATGAAGAAAATAGTCAAGAGCCACTTATTTAGGACTTTGTAAGCCATGTTAAGAACTTTGAGTTTTATTCTCAGTAGGGGAGCTATAAGAGGGTTTTTGAGAGAAAGAGCATTTTAAAAGAATCTCTTGCCACTTGTTTGATAGACTTACAGGGCCTTGAGCAGATTTTAATGGGTAGAGAGATGAGGAGCTTGGTTTTGGACAGGTTAAATCTCAGAAGCCCAGTAAGACATCTTAGTAAAATACCAAATAGGTAGTTGAATATCCAAGTCTGGAGCTCAGGAGGTATGCAAGGTAGTATAAATTTGGGCACTTAAAGCCATGAACCAGGATAGGATGACCAAGGGGAGTAAGTGTAGAAATGAGAACTGGGGGGATGTCAACATTCAGAAACTGGGCAGAGCCCCAGGGAGGAGCCAGCAAAGGAGACAGAAGTTGATGAGGAAAAGGCAAACCAGGGAAGTGTCTAGAACTGGGGTAAAATCTGGTAGCTGCTAGCCACATGTGGCTATTTGAACTAATTTAAAATTTAAAATTCAGTTCCTCAGTCACACTAGCCACATCTCAAGAGCTCATTTCATGTAGCCCATGGCTACTGATTTGGACAATACAGATATATATAAAACATTTGCATCATCACTAAAGCTTTATTGGACAGTAGTGATCCAGAAACCAACTGAAGAAAGTATCTCAAGGACAAGGGGTATGTCAAAACTGCTAATGAGTAATTTAAGGGCTGAGTCTCGACCCCTGGGTTATGTGTAAGTGACCAGTGACCTCTTGACAAGAGAGCAGTTTTGGTAGACTGGGAGGCAAAACCCTGATACAAGTATGTTCAGAATAATCTGGAAGAGAAGAACTAGAACCAGAAAACACACTTTGTTTCTGAACTTGGGCTCTGGCAGGCAGCCGCCTACAGTCTACAGTCACGTCCACGCTGACACTGCCCCTGGGGTGGAGGGCCAGATAGGCCCTGTGTAGGGTGCCCGGTGCTGCTTGCCCAGATCAGCTCCAGCTGCCATAGCAACAGCTCGGGACCATGGTTGTCACCTTTGGACTCCCCTCCTACTTTCTTTTCTCCCCCCATGGGGCTGGGTCTTGTCACATTTGGAGAGCTACAGGAAGCAGGTGTAAAGGGGACTATCCTTCCACCTTGTGCCCTACCATACTCTATCTGTCCTGATCGTGTCTGCTGAATCCCTGGCTGGCCTCCCTTGAATGACGGCCTTCAGTTACAGTGACCTCTTCTACAGTCATGACTTCTTGATTTCTCCCATGTTGACATCCTGGGACCACATGGATCCATTTATAAGATCCCGCTCTATACAGCCCCCACTTGTAACAATGCAGTCTATTTAAGCCTCAGAAAAAAAAAAGAAAATATAGACACCTCCTTAAAGATTTTCAATTCAAACATCTGGGGTGAATTTGCTGCAAAGTATTTGTTGAAGCTTCTCCGAAGACAGACACAACTAAGGTGGCGGACAATTGAGTCTTTATGATGCATAAAAACCCACAGTCCAGGGATTTTCAACCAATGAGTTCAATATAATCATGTGAAGGACTCTAAAAACACAGTTGCCTCTTTTCCTCTCCCACAGATTGACAAAATTGGGAAGGGGTCTTGGCACTGTTTATGTGAGTTTTGCTTTGTTTTTTGTTTATTTCTTTGGATGATTCTAATATACAGCTGAATTCAAGACCTATTTGCTGTCTTAAACCAAAACAAAAATACTAATGCAGGATTCCCAATCATGATCCAAAACTTTCTGGAACTTTGTATTTTAGAGAATTTATAAAGTGATGGCATACACTTGATCCTAAATTGAGTCATGCAGTATTGTGGTAAAGCCTTCTGTTTTGCAGACTGAGATTGCCAAATCCATCAAGAAGGAAATCAACACCAGATAATCTTAAAAACCGTAACACTACTCATGGGGAACAGATATACCAGTTTGATTATCTTATGGGCGCTGTTACTGCCAGAGAAGTGTTTTATTTAGTGATCCCACCTCCTCAAAGAAAAGCTTTTTAAAAAAATTAATTATAAAAGCTTTGGAATAGACTGAAACTCTAACTTAGTAAGTCACATTTTTTACCTTAAAACTGGTAGCATCTAGGGGTGTGTGGGTGGCTCAGTCAGTGTCATGTCTGACTCTTGATTTCAGCACAGGTCATGATCTCAGGGTTGTGAGATCGGCCCATCAGGCTCAGTGTGGAGTCTGTTTAAGATTCTCTCTCCCTCTTCCCTGCCCCTTCTTTTAAAAAATAAACAAAGCAAAACACTGGTAGCATCTTTAAAACTAGAAAAGTTACATGGTGACTAAAGCTCCACCAATTAGATGTTCTCCGATTTAATTATCTGTTCTTCATCCTGGCACATTCAAAAAAACAAAATATCTGGCAGAGTTCCATGAAAAACACACAACAGGTTTTACTTCATTTCAGAGGTTGCAAATAAGGTGACTTATTAAGCAATTAGGAGGAAAAATAAGCAACTAGGGGATATTAACTCTGTCTTTCTTATTTCTGGAAGCAGATATTATTGAGTTATGAATATTAGGATGGTTGTCCTTTCCTTAAAATCCCTGAAGCACTTCCTGTATTTGCCATTTATCTAATCCTGTACTCACTGCTTACTGTACTATGATATAAATATGAAATAACTTGATGTAATACACAGGTTTCCTCTCCAACAGTTTAACCTCCCCCTCAATCTAACAGAGCTGGATTAATTTCAACTTTCCCTGTACAAAGAGTGCTTTGAACTATTAAATAGCAATAGGCAAAATAGGAATCATTCACAACTTGGTTAATTAATTCCTAAATAATCAAAAAGCATTAACCCTGCAATCTGAAACTTAGTAATTACATCTGGAAGTACTGAATTACTCCCAGTCTATTTTAATTTTTCTACTACCAAGGCAATCCGGTCTTGAAAGATAGAGATGGACTGAACACTTTCCAAATCCCAAAATACTAGAATTAGAAATATAAAAGATAAAGTCTACTTCAATAAAAAGGAATTGCTATAAGTGATAAACTCACAAACCTTGCATTATATCAAGCATTTATAAAATGAAAAAAATTGACAATTTTCTTCAAACTACGTAGCACTGCCTCAAGACTACTCAAATCAAATTAGAAACTGCTCAGCGATTTTCCTAAAATTATCCTTTCTTCTGAAAAGCAGTAACAAGGTGATAGGGCTGGAGATCTGAAGCCAGACATCCTGAGTTCAGATCCTGGCTTTTCCACGTCCTTGCTGTGTGACCAAGTTTTTAATTCCTGTGCTGTTTCTTCTGCAAAATGGCACTAGTACAAGCACATACCTGCCTCTTAAGCCTGTTGTGAAGACGGAAATCCCTCAGAAAACAGGGACTACAGTGTGCATACTCCTAGTTAATGATTTGATTATCTGACCCTCCCAGAAATGGGCATTTCAAGCTGCTAACTACTTTGGAGTCAGTGTATTGTAGCAAAGGCTGTATCATTTCAATCATCAGACCTCTGGAAGAGGTAAAGGGAAAGTGAGATCAATTACCTGAAGGTTACCTGGAGACCACCTGCTGCTTTTGAGTTACAGAGTTACCTGCTCTAGGGGCGCCTGGGTGGCTCAGTCATTGGGCATCTGCCTTCGACTTGGGTCATGATCCCAGGGTCCTGGAATGGAGCCCTGCATGGGGCTCCCCTCTCAGTGGGAAACCTGCTTCTCCCTCTCCTACTCCCCCTGCTTGTGTTCCCTCTCTCACTGTGTCTTTCTCTATCAAATAAATAAAATCTTTTAAAAAAACCAAAACAAAGGTACCTGCTCTGTCTTTCAAGTCAAGATTTGCTGTGGATTGTTCAGCCTTCCATTCTAATCAAGTCAGACTCGAACATTGACATTGTCAGAAGACGTTTAGGTTTTCAGTACCTCATATGAATTGAGAATAACCTTTCAATAATGCCATTTCCCTTTTTTGACATGGCCAGGCAGACAACACTGTGAAACATGGCATTGAGAAGCACAGGTCAGTGGTTAGGAACAAAGGCAGCAGACGCCTGGTCCTACCTCTCGCTCTGCTGCTGACCTAACGGGCAACTTACTTCTCTACTTCAGTGGCTGTAAAATCTGGATAATTGTTTTCTTAAGCTTGTTGAGAGGATTAAATGAGTTCACTCATGTAAACCTTAGAACGGAGCCCCAAAGAATAAGCACCAAAAAAGGTTATGATTATTAAAATCTGTCAGTATAAAACACTGCCTTGGTATTAATGACACAACTGTATAAAAGTACATCTTGATCCCACCCAGAAAAAAAGGAAAAAAATCCTAAAATCTGATTATTTCCATGTTTTAGTTATTTGTATTGGTACCAGACATGAGGTAGTCAGTACAGATGCGAAGGAGGAAGTACACAGATCACATCTCCATGCAAATCACCTGTTGCCTGAAGACTTGAACACTGGACCTTAGGCCAGAAAAGAAAATCAGAAGCATGACGACTGCTAGTATTTCAGAGGGAGGGTCACACATCTGACAGGGACCAGACTAAATATTTCCACCGAACACCTCGTTTCCGTCGTCTATGTGTTAAGATTTCTCAACTTCCAAACATTTCGTTTCTTTCCAAGTAATTTTTTAAAAAAACAGCATTAATAATGCTGATAATGCCGGTAGCATTACCGAAAGGAAGCACAGACTTGGCTTATCAAGACAGCCATCACCGCAGTCATCTCATACCAATTTCTCACAAACTGATAGCAAGCAAGCACAAACAGTTGGCTGAGTTACAACAGGTTGAATTGGTGTTTTAGTCTGAAGAATTTTAAAGCAAGCCACATAATTGTATAAAATTTAAATTTTATGACCATGTTTGGACCTTTTTACAGAAAGCACAATGGAAATGTTCATACTCATTTTTTCCCCAAAGGAAAAATTTCTGAATCATCACTATGTTGCACAGTAGAATAGAAATAGGAGTTCAGGTACTTATTCAAGTTTCTAAAGAATGCAAATAACAGACACGATTTTACTTCCAAAATCTGAAGTCATCAACATGATTTTGTAGTACTGTATCTCAGGTTTCACTTAAAAATTCATTATTATTCAGCTAAAGATAGCCCCCCTGGTCACACTTTTTAGAAAGCCTCTACTCCACCACAACTTCCTGAGATCTGTGAAGAAACCGCAGTCTTGTGACCAGGCTCCATACAGTACTGGCAGTTTTGTAACTGTAAGGAAAAAATGGTGACTGATTTTACGTATCAATCAGCTGTAGTCTGCTGATCTGATTAGAAGCCTTGACAAATGCCTGGTGGCGATTGCAAATAACTGCCAAGCATATGGGGATAATACAGTAGCCCACTGTTTTGGGGTCAGCTCTTGTACAAGAATAAAGGAACAAAAACATCTGTAAATAAGGTATCAGAAAAATAACTGTCCAAAACCAAAAAGGCAGGGAGAGTAACCGAGCTTTCAAGGAGTGTGTCCATGTGGTTCCTTCAAGGGGCTCCTCCGGGTGCTGCTGAATGTGTTCCAAGGCCAGCCTGTTGTAAGTCTCATTGATTTCAAAAACATAGTAAAATGCTCCGGCACTTGCTAACAAATACAATCCCACTCCAATCCATCCCATCCTCTGACGGAAGTTCATCATTCTCCATGCTCTGTGCCTTCAAATAAAAATAAATAAATAAGTTAGGGTCTAGTAATGCTGGCAATGACTCCCCATTAATGCATTTAAGGTTTGAAATTATTAAATTTACATTTACTAAGAAATGTAAACAACGCACAGCTTGTTGTTTTATGTAATAGAAGGTGAAGTTTCAGTATATATTGAGGGTGCTTTTTATGTGAATCCCACAGTACAAATAAATCACTATATCCGGCTTAAATAGGTCCTGCACAGCTTCCCTTGAGAAACTGGAATTAAACTGGTTTCCTAAGGAACACTTCACCTTTATGGTTCAAATAGTTTCTGCCCTAACAGTACTGTTTCGGATGTGAACGCTCGATTCTACAAGTCAAACCAGTGCTGGAGCCCCCACGTTAAGACAGTAACTCTCAAACACTTACAGTGGTCCCGAAAATCTTCCTGTTCCCACGGCAAGCGTTAAAGAGTCACTCAGTTCTGAATACTCGGGTGGTTTTGGCATTTCAGAGAAAGCCACCATAAGAGAAATCCCCGGGGTCACCGGCTGGCAGACATGGGAGCGCAGCCAGCCTGGAGCACAAGCTAATTATGATTAAGCACAGCGTGACTGCGGCCAGTCACGCGGCGGCCCGGCCCCTGTCGCTACGGCCGGAGCCCTAGCCGGTGTCACTGGCCGGGCCGGGAGGCTCCCCAGCCCCCCGGGCCTCCCCAGCAGCCGGCCCCGCCCCCCGCCGCGCTGCAGCGCCGGCGGCCGCGACCAGGGCGGCCCGGGCCTCTCCGCCTCGCAGCGCCGAGAGCCCAGCGCCGGGCAGCGGCCACCGGCCGAGCCTGCAGAGACGAGCAGCTCCTGGATCTCACCTTCCTGTCCCGTTTGGCCCGCCCGCCCGCCGTCCCGGATGCTGCCACAGTCGGGACTTCCGGCTCAGGCCGGAAGCGCGCGCGCTCCGCCAGGGCCTGACGCCAGGCGGTCCGTCTCCCAGCGCGCGCCGGGCTCCGCTCCGGCGGGGACGGGGGTGGGGGCTGCCTGCGGCCGTGGGGCGCCCGGCGCGTCCCTTCTCGTGGGCGAGCCTCCGGGCATCTTCGGAGCTCCTCGGCCTGGCCCCGGGTGCCTCGTGGCGAACAGCGGCGCGGCGACGGCGCGGGCCGCCATCCCCCGGTGGCGCCGGGCGCAGGAGAGGCCGGCGACGGGCGCGGGCGCGGGCGCGGACGACTGGATAGCGGGAGGGGCGCGGCGTCCGCGGAGAGGTGAGACGGCCGCTTGTCGCAGTGGGGCCCGCCACTGCGGGGCCGGTCACTGGCACCTGCCGCTAACCCAGCTGCTTTGTCCTCGCAGGCCGGCGGTCGGGACGTTGGCGGCACTGACCCGGGGTGCCGCGGAGAAACGCCGGGCATCGCGGCGGCGTCAGTGCCCCGGCCAGAGTAGAATTTAAATCTGTTTGGGGCACCATGATGCTGAGGCTCTTAGAAGATGGGTGCCGGGGGATGGATGTGAACCCTCGGAAAGCGCCGTGGGTCGCCGGCATCCCCCGACCTGCACTGTGGCAGAAGTCGAGGAGTCTCTGCGGGCCGGTTTGGCGCCCTTGGACGAGTATAGGCTGCTCCGGGGGATGTTCGACGGGGCGAGAACAGGAATGTAGCTTTAGTGGGGCTGATGCCCTGGTCCCTAAGGAGATACCCGGAAAAGGGGGTGTCTGGAGAGTGATCTTTAAAGCCCCAAGACCTGGATAATGAATTTTTAAGCTGATTAAATGAATTCTTTTTTTTTTTTTTTTTTTTTAAAGATTTTATTTATTTGACAGAGAGAAACACAGCCAGAGAGGGAACACAAGCAGGGGGAGTGAGAGAGGGAGAAGCAGGCTTCCTGCCGAGCAGGTAGCCCGATGTGGGACTCGATCCCGGGTCTCCGGGATCATGACCTGAGCCGAAGGCAGTCGCTTAACCAACTGAGCCACCCA